>NQII01000249.1:558495-591167 GCA_002778355.1 Clitarchus hookeri | reverse complement strand
GGTGTTTGGTGCTCGGTGTGCTCCTGCCATACTGTATGTTTATTTTCTAAGGGGAAAATATCAGTAGTTCTTTGCATAGCAATGACCAGACATTATTAAATTTGGGTACCTCATTCAGGTCTATCTATATCTCATAACTGCTAAAATAATATTACTTTTTAATATATTCAGCTTATTGACTTGTTGACAGCAAAGTCATTAAGAGACAAACCCAGAGGCTCAGTTAATGAGGGGTGGGGAGGGAATCAGCTATGACATGTTTTGAGGAACCATCCTGGTATTCAACTAGAATAATTCTGAAAATCTACAGAAAACCAAAGTCTGGATGGCTGAATCAACATTCAAACCGAGGGCCTCCTTAATGTGAGTTCAGATTCTTAATAGTGCCAATACCTTGTTCTTTTTAGAAACAGAAAAATTTTTAAAATAAATCCGTTTAATGATTTTTATTTGGCGTTATATTTGCAACTAAACTCACCAAAAATAAATTTTAGGTATTAAATAAATGGTGACAATTAAATGTTTGGTTCTTGATAAGATTATATACGGTATATTATTTAACAAATTATCAAAACATTTCTTATTTTCTGTATGCATTAACTCTTATTCCAGTTGTGATTCCTGCCTCGTTTGACACACATTAATGAGGTTTTACTAATTCTACAATCACATCCCAGTCTCTAGTTTTCATTTAAACAGGACACTTAGATTTATTATGTTTGAAAAGAGCCACACATGTTTGTAGTTGTTTTTTTAGTGATTTCAAAAACTTTATGACTAAACAATGTTTCCTCCTATACATTGTCAAAACCTTGATCATGTCACTCACTCACTTCAGCTATGTTTGTCTTGACACCATGAGATGCAAAAGCAAATTGATACAAAACATCAACTTTTTATTTATCATTCAAGTTCCAAGGTCTGTATATCTCAAGCATGCAAATGGCTGTGGCTACCTGGAATTTAAATGCAGCAGACATGATGCATTTTCAGCTCTATGCCAGGACTTTGGAAAAGTCTATGCCTGGAACATATATACCTCGAGCACTGAACAGTATTAGTGTTATTATAGTTGCTGTATGTTTTTTTACAGTAGTAATATTTCAAACTAAATTTGCAGTATCATTTTATGAGGTTCACTCAATAAATAAGTTTTCTTATGCTGTGAACATTTGAAGATATATGTGAAATTTATACAGGATATATCTAAATTAGACCAACAAGCTTCCATGGCAGGTTAATCATGAATAAAGGAGGGGAAAACAAACACAAGACCTATGGTCTAAAGTGAATTGTAAAGGCAGTACATACCTTTGAAGTTTAACCTGAAGCATTAGTTTGTTATAAGTATTAAATAAAATATTCAAGATGGAACACTGAGTGTCTGGGTAATGTGTAACGGAACACAAATCTGTAAAAACCACTATACCTGTCTGTCATCAAATTATTTCATGGAAATAATCACGGCTACTGCCCTTATTTTGACTTATCTCCATGATGGTGTAGCAAACTTGGGATATAAAAGATAGATTATTAAACCGCATGTCACAATTAACTTTACATGTTTTGCAGACACTTAGTGTTCAGTCTTAAATAATTTCTTCAGTATTTATAATAAACTAACGATTAAGGTCAAACTTCAAAGATGTGCACGGCCCTTATGAGTCACTTTAGGCCATGGGTTGTATGTATGTTTTCACCTTTTTTCGTGATTAAACCTGCTTCCAATGTTTGTTGGTCTAATTTAGATAAATCCTTTATATGCCACAATAGGTATTTTCTTCACTGTTTCTCTGCGTAATAATATATGACAGCCTTGACTGCAGCATCTGTTTGAAAATTCCCGCTTTTTAAACTCTCTTCAGTGCTGGAAACAGATGAAAATCACTTGGTGTCAGACATGGGTGTGCACAGGAAGTGGGACGAGGGGGAGGGGGGGTTGCAGGTGGTGCAGCTGCACACCCAATTGTATCATTTCATTTGGAAAATAAAAATAATCTTACAAAATTTAAAATTTTAGTAGACAGTCTGTGTGTTTGGAATGACCACTAAAGCTTAAAATTGTTTAGTATAGAACAGAATATTTCTGATGAATATGTTTAAATATATTTTTCTTGATGTTTTTAATCTCGTAAATGTGGATCTTCATTTTGTGGTTTACACACCCCATTTCTTAACTCTGTGCATGCCTAAGGTATCAAGAGCAAGGCCATAGGGCAGATAGAGCAGCTGTTGTCATAAGATGACAACAGCTAGGCTTTTGTATCAAATTGCCTATTTTGATTTCTGAAGTGTTTGATTATACTAAGCAGAATTGATAGAGTTTCCTTGTAAAATATTTTTAATGAACAAAACACCTGTCATCCTAGAGAGGAGTCACAAGCACCTTACCTACTTTTAGTATCACCTTGAACAGCTTGCTCACAGGAGAACCTATATGTTTTCATTCCATCAATGCATTTGTGAATTAGTAAGTGAAATCATAAACAAAGATCCACTCACTGTTGCAGTACATATGAGGAGGGCATATCCATATTTTGGGTAGCTCATTAGACAATCACGGTTGTAGACAGTTCTTGTCTCACAATAAATCATGTGTGAGTTTAGGGAAATTCAAAATGCAGTAATTTTGTGTTATACCAAGTCTTAATGAATAAGTTTCTAATTTTCAAATGGAAATGTACAACATGCTTACCACATAACAAACTTCAATTTTTTTAGTTTTTTTTTCTCATATTAATTTATTAACTTTAGCAATGGTTGAAGTACTACTGAAAAAAAAAAGGGTGGGGGGCTGATTGAGCTTCATCAGAAATTTCAGCTCTGCCTTCAGATAGCACCTCACCATTACCTCAAGATATATCATCCTCTTCATTTTCTAAGTCGTCATCATTTTCTAAGTCATCATAATTGTCTTCCTCATCATTGTCCTCCTCATCCACCACCACCACCACCACGACTACTACTACTACTTCTTCTTCTTTATTCCATTTCTCTATCACATTGTGCACCATCCATGGAGCAGTATTAATTGTAGCAAAAGTCTGGTGATTCCTGTAATGCATTAGTTGCTCACACTTCTATCACAGCATTTGTTCATTTGTGTCTATGGGGACAATGAATACTATTTTCTTGTTATGAATTGATTGCACATGATGATAATGTATATATTCTATGTCATTATTTTTTTAATGAATTATTCTCTATCATAAAGAAAACATATATTGAAGGACTATTGTATGTAATTTTCAAGTGCCTACCAATAAGGTAACTAGAGAGAACCTTTTTTTAGCTTCTAACCAACAAATACTAACAACTACATTCTAATTTTAAAAAAATGTGATGCTGTGGTATACAAAGGTTAGATTTGGCCATAAATTATACTTATTATATTTTGATTTTCATGCTATTTGTTCATCCTTGTCTTGTCTGGTGTTAAAATACATTGTATGTTCTGTACAAATGCAAAGCCTCCATAATGTAAATTATGTGTTACATATGCAGTGGTTTTACAGTGCATGACACATCCAAGATGCTACCAGATAATTTAAGGAAATGAATTTATATTTATATTTCCATAACTATTAATTGAAAATGAAATTTCCTTTGAGTAAGATTTTACAGAATATGTATTTTTAAAAATGCAGACTTTGTTTCAAAGTGATTTTGCATCCAGAAATATGGTGTGTTTCTATATTTTATATTTCAGACTTTTTTTTGCATTGTTGAAATATCCCAACCCATTTCACAACTTCGTAAATTACAGCCATATAACTTTTATTTGTTTATTCATTCATTTACTTATTTTCTTAAGTACTTAGTTTGTACACCACAAGATTTTAACTCTTGGCTGGTATAAAAGTGTCATTAAAATTCATAAAGTTTCATGTGTAGCAATTTTCTGCATATATTATACAAAGTAAATGGTGATTAATATTGGCTCATAACTTAAACTTTATAAGAAGAAGAATGGTAAGTGTAGGTAAGTATAGTCCATTCACAGTTTCTTCAGGTGTTTTGAAACGAACCTTTAAAAATCACCCTAGGAGTAAAGTATCAACCTTTTTTTTTTTAATAACTTATATACCAAATATATAAAACATTATGATTAACTTTAAAGTATTGTATTCTTGAATAAATAAAACTTTAACTTAGTATCTTTTATAATGTGTAATATTTATTTCATACTAAATATGAATTAAAAACGGTGAGAGCAGTGATTTTTTTGGCAACGGCTACTAATAAATAGTTCACAGATAAAACATTGTTTTAACCTAGTTTTTTGGTATGCTATTTGTAAATAAAACTTTGCCAATTGATATATTAATTTTTTTAGGTAGCATTGGAAGAAACATATTTCATTGTTACAGTTGAAAATGCCAGCGCAGGTTACCATGCATAGGCCCTAATGACATGGTTTTTTTTTTTTTTTTTTTCCGTCTGTGGAAGAAACTTTAACAGGCAGAGCGGAGCTTGTCGCTCTCTCTCTCTTTCTCTCTTGGGAAGTTTTGCATCGCTACTAGTAGCAGGAAAATTATACATGTTTCAATTTTAGCATATTTGATACTTATTACAGTAAAAATAATGATTTTTGAATTTGTAATTTACAACTGAAACAAGCTTTTATTGTTTGAAAACCTATTAAAATATATTTAGATGTGATGGCAGGATGGTTACAAATCCGAAGTTGGCAGAAGTGGCGACTGGCAGTGGCAACATGACATGGCATGTTTCAGAATGAAGTGTCAAGTTTGTACACATTGTGTTTTTTAAACTTACCTATGAAAGTTACAATGTTGGTATAAATCTATTTTTCTACGGCAGGAATAAATATACTGTAACATGCGTTGTGACCTCTGTGTGTGAAAGAGTATTGTTGCCATTACGTTACGTAGGACCAGTGTGTGTGTAATTGCAAATATAGGACATCCAAAATTTATACGTTTTAACAGTGAACTGTTTTTATGACGAAATTAATTGTTTGAAAGTCACGTATGTTTATGTATCACAACATTGTAACCTTGCCCTAGGTGCTTGAAACTCAATTGTGTAACATACTTACATTTTTGTGATTTGAATGTTTGCCACAACAAACAAAATACTAAGCCCAGCCAGATAAATTTAAATAATTAATTTAATAAACCTAGAAAAGAGTAAGTACCAACGCATATAAATATGAGCAGAATAAAATTTATGGTAGACCTATTTGTGTGTATGTTCATCACTATCTTTTAAATTTGTCGCTGCTACATACAAAAAAAAAGTGACACGAGTTGTGTACTTGAATTTACTGTCTTTTCGTTGGACTGGTTGTTCTTCCATTTTAATGTTTATTCCAACTGTGGCCGTCCTTTTAATGAAATAAGCTACAGTTCTTTCCCTCGCAGTTTTAATAGGGTTAAACACAGTTGTGGCAAAATATTAATGTGTACGTATAATATGCTATGTTGTGTATAACAAATATGTTAAAAATGTAAAATAATAGCCGTAAGAACTATCATCAATATAGACATTGTTAAAAAGTCATAAAGCTGACCTAAATATGGTTATAGGCCTAAATTGTAAACATTCGTATAAATTGATTTTTGAAATATGACAAAATTCTTTGAACAGCTGAAAACAGTAAACAAAGCATTTGACAGTTACAAAGTAGTCACATGGCAGTGTTTATGTTTACATGTAGAGGAAGGATATGTAATCGGTAACCAAAAGTAGAACTTAAGCAGGGCTTCAGAAAAGCGTGTGAAGTAACCGTGAATGACTTATATGCCAGAATTATAAAAAATAAAGCAGATGAATTAAGAGTTGACATTAAAAAATATTTTGTAATAAGGAAATGTGAGAAATTTTAGTGGATCATGACACTGTTATGTTCAGTAACATAATTATTCTTACCATAATGTACATACAATATCTTTACATTTTTGTGTTTTGTCAAATTTTGTTTCACCATAAAGATAACCATACTTATGCGGANACAATTTGCTTCAGTAGTGGATTGATATGTAGTCCAGGGAATTGTGAAAATAATTGTAATTTGATTAGGTATTTGTGCATTATTTATGTGGCTGGCATGTATTGTAAATCTGATGATAAGTTTCGAGTACAGGTGAATAACAAATTATCAGGTTAGTCCTTTTATACTTGGTTAGACACTTTGAGGTGTTCATGACTTTTTTGTGATCCCTTATTTTGGATTCTATTCCTCTACACTTGATCTATATCAATATTTAAGCCTGCACAGTAATTAAACGGGTGAATACTAATCTGTCACATGACTTCATTAACCTGATTTGTTAACATGCTTTTATATAAGAGCGTAAGCCAGAAGAAGCACATTTGTGGGCTGCTCTAGGTTTGTTTGGAACGTGACAAATTTTCTGTGAATATATTTCCTACATTTTGATAACACTGGTTTAATTTATTTCTATTGACGGGAATCGTGGCTTCAGGAGCAGAAATCTAACAACTCATTGTGGATGAGATAGGAATTTCAGACTTATCCAGTATGAATTTTGACGGGCACCAGTTAGATAAAGAGCATGGAATGGTGTTGGGAAGTGAGACATCCGCCAATGTGGCTGCCTCCTGAAGTTCCCAATAACAGTAAACAATGATAGATTGTCGAGGTTGTTGGCCCCCTCATGATGCCAGTGTAATTTGAGACTAATAAGGATCACCTCACATGCTCACAAAGTATGGTGATTTCAAAGATTAATGCCAGGAAAAAATATGTCATAATACTCAAGTGAAAAAGTGGGAAACACTGCAGCACACTGCCAGGGCATGAAGTCACATGACGCATGAAGAAAACATAATAACTTGTTAGTACGCATTTATTTGACACTTACGACACTTTTACAAGGCACTAAAATTAGTACAGCCCTTTTAGCATACTGCCAGCAGAAACAGAAAACTTTGAGCATGTAGCTCAAAGTAAAAAGACTTATGTGAGAAAAATTATGCCCATGCGCGCATGGGCCAGTAGGGAGTCCCAGGCAATAAACTAGTGAATTATAGTTCCATAATAAAAAATTTTTATTGTTGTAGACTAACTGATATAAGCAAAAATGAAGTGGTCGGGAGTGGCGAGAAGCACATCATCCCTCTATCCATGCACTTTCCCGATTACCCATCATGGTGGCAGCCCACTCAGGGCTCGAGCTCACTGGCACTAAATTTAGCAAACAAGCTAACGAAAGATTACATAATAAAAGTAATAACATGAGCACCAAATTTAGCAAACAAGCTAAGAAAAGATTACATAATTAAAATAATAATATGAAAAGCACTAAAATCACATATAAATAAGACAATACACTTTTAAAATGAATTATACAAGTATAACAACGACAAAATATGTCAGTTGGCAATAAGCACTCAAAAGGATATCACTAGTATTAATTTGGGCTTTGTTTCTCTAAGTCTCTCGTGACTTAAGTGAGAAAGCACATTTTTTATTACAGAAAAATACAAAACGTAAAATGAAACAAAATGTTATTTTTAATTTAGTACGAGAAACTTTGTCACTGGGTGAGTCAAAGTGCAAAAAAGGGATGTAGGTAGCTAATTATAAACTGCATAAAATGTGAGTTTAATAGTACTATCCCCTTTTTAGGCCCTGACTCTTATAGCACATGTAAGAGAAAATTTTGGGGTGCGTTCTACACACTTGCACTTAACATACAGAGACATGCATGGGTCACAGATGTAGAATGACAACAGCACACAAGGGATCATCAGCTTGCAGAAACTGTTGAATCCCTATTGTGGCATACATTTTCCCATTGGGATGAATTTTGATGTAGAAGGCCAGCCAGAATATTATGATGCCAAGAGTTACCCCTTGGTGGGGACATGAAGATGGGATGGGTGCTTAACTATGGCGGTGGAATGGCTAGTCAGCAGGGTGCATTTTCCACATGATGTGCTGGCCAGGGTTTATGGCAGCCGTTCACATGTTTAGGTGCGGTGATCCCCAGTAGAGAGTGCATCATAGTTTCACAGTTATGGCGGTACAAACGGACACAAGGGCAGGGGAATGTAGCACACGTTTTATGATCCCCTCTGCCCCATATTTCTGGAGCCCGTTCCTTTGGGCAGACTGAAGATCCCCTGCTACGCAGCTAGTGGCAGCGGGATAGTGGTGATCACAGCCTTCGTCGGGGTTACAGGTGGTAGGGTAAGGGACCCACATGTGAAGTGGGGCATGTGCCCTGGTGGTGTGGCACTGAGGTGGCTGCGGTGGGTGGTGAAGCCACTTGGATAAGGTGCCATCCTTCATTTCTGTCTCATTACTGCTGCTATAGGTGGAGTGAGGCCTACAGCAGGGTCACAGGAGATGCTGGGTTGGTGGGTGGTCATCCCTATCATATCATGCGGACATGCCGAGCACATGGTCTAGCAGGGTCTCACTCGCAGAGATGGATGCTTTATGTCCTCAAGACTTTGCTGCATTGTGGGGTAGGGTCATCACCGGCAGGTCTGGGCTGCGGCGTTGTGGACAATCGTCGCGACACAATGGTCCTGTGGAGCAGGTGCAGCAGAGTCAGTGTTAGCATTAGTGGGTGGTGAGGAACCACCAGTGGACATTCTGTCGTCCACGTCCTTAGAGGGCTTCGGGACACCGAACGTCTCAGGCAAAAGCAGACACCACATGGAGCTGCCGTCAGTGGACTCCTGCAGTGGCATCTGAGTCAGTGCGCTGTGGTGGTGGCGGTGTGTTGACATACTCCACAGGCCAAGCCTCCTAGATGTCAGGCACTGTAGCACCTGGAGCTGCACCCAACCAGTGCAGGTGATAGTGGTGGACAGGAATGCGGTGTCTCCTGCCCATGCACATGAGGTAGCATGTCTTGCCAAGGCAGCATACCATTCAGTGTGGGCCACTGTACTTGGGAGCTTGCCTGGTGCAGAAATTTTTAGCTGTGGCTGACAGATCGTGTGCATGCATGGTGCATGGAGCATGCATGGTGCTGCGATCCCTCTTTGCATGCGTGAACTCCCCAGGGAGGGGGAAACTGCAAACTTGGAGCAGTTCAGCTGGTGTCTTGCCAGTTATGAGGTTGGTTCACATATTGAGGGCTAAGAGGGAGGCAAGAAAGGTGGTCAGCCTAAGAGGTGTGGTTATCACCCACGTGCAGTCGTAATTGCGTTTTCAACTCCTGATTAGATTGGCGTGTGAATGATAAATAGCTGTTGTCTTGTGTAGCACTCCCCACTTCATGCAACATTCTCACCACTTCTTGCCAGTCATTTGAGTTCCAATGTCAGTAAGGAGTATGCATGGGTATTCCCAGCATGGAAAAAATTCAGCTTTGAAAACATTGACAACGATATAGCATCTTCCATTTGCTGTAAAGGGATATGGGTTCTTGCAGCTCTCAAGAAAGTTTCATTATACAGACGGGTACAAAATAGCATGTGTGTCTAGAAATTCCAGGCCAATAGAAGTGTTGTTGCACATTTCTGTGCATTTGTATGGCAACTAGTTGTCCTGCCCACTCGCTACAGTGTGTGTGTGTGTGTGTTAATGCAAGTTTATGCAGTTCATGAGGAAAGTATACACTCCATGTGTCACTGTTTCCACATGCCATCTCTTGACCATATTGTTGGTGCAGTGCTCGGTACACGTGCATGGTACAAGACAAGTCTGTTGCACTTCACTCACCCACATATATTTTTGAGCTAACATGAGCACTGTGGGAGACACTGTGATAGCAGTGCATGTGATATTGTTGGTGGCGGTCAGGGAGGGTTCAGGTGGCATAGAGGGAAGGATGACTTCCCACTCCTCCTCATCTCGTGCAACTGTTTAGCCTATCGACCTTGAAAGGGCATCAGCCATCTAGTTTTCCTCTCCCAGCATATGTTGCACTTCAAAGTCATATGACTGCTGGAATAGCACCCAGCATGTTAGTTAGCTTTGCACCTCCTTTGTGTTGTGTAGCCATACAAAACGCCTTTCGTCAGTCCATAATATAAACAGCTGGTATTCTACACCAGGCACAGAACTTCTTGACCGCTCGAGGTCAGTTGCTATGCGCTGCTCCTGCCACTAGTTGGTGTCAGCAGCCTATCACTATTGTGCGCTGTTGCCTAGTTCGCAGTGTTACAGTTGCTACAGCGAGTCGAGCAAAATGTTTCTCAGAGGTGTTCAGAAAATCATGAAAGTTTTCATTCTAATTCTGCCAATTTTTGCAACACGCTTATTATGCTGAATAAGTACATGAAAATCTGAAGTCTGTATTTTTATCCATTCGTGTTTTACGGTATCAAGGAATGTGTATGACAGCTGGCATAAACTTATGGCTATTTTTAAGAATAGTGGATATAATTTGTTTTTCACCTGAGAGGAAACCATATTTCGTACATATATCTAAATGTGCATACCTCGCTTTGGAAGCAGACGATAACAAAGTTTTATTCGTGCTTAGTCAACACAAGATAATTTCTAGCACAGCTGCCTCACTCCACCCAGTGTTGGATAGTGTTTTGCCCCAGTAAGGCAATTCGTACGGTTTTTAATTTTTTTCATGTGTAAAATTTTTTTTGAAAGTGTGGTGCTAAGTAAACCTTGTACTAGCACCAGCAGTTGCAAAAAGAAAATGGTTCACAAACAAGATCAATATATAATATTTATTGTACCTTTTTATACTAAATTATCAAAGAATTTCGTGAAAGCAAAAATTTCAAACAAATTAACAGTTTTACAGCAATAGCGTGTGATGCTGGTGAATGTACTATGTGATGGATATGCAAGGAAGTGGAGAGAGCAGCATTGCATCTACATCAAAGGCCATATTAGGCCTAGAAAAAATGTCAGCAAACGAGTTACATGTTTTGATGGTTTTAACAAAGACTGTCTCCGGAGAAAGTAATTGGAATTTTAAGATAACACATTAATCCGACAAAAAATTTAGCACAGCTGTATGTAAAAAAAAAGGTTATGCAGTTTCAAAAAGTTCCATAGCAAAATTGTAGAAAAATTTATGTTTTTGTTACAATAAATTGAATGACAGACAGAAGTTTGTAATGGAAAGAAATGACATTCCAACTACGTGGACAGGTAAACAGGACTTGTGCTGCCAGTACAAGCTACAGCAGGAAGATGAATGATGTTTTCTATGCTACATGCAATTGTAAGAAAAGTATAATTATTACATTCGTATCTAATAGACATTGCTGATCTGAAAATTTAAGTGTCATACCATTTTTACTATGTGAGTAAACATTTAGCTGTTTTTCGGCTCAGCCGCTTTCTTGATAGATTTAATCTTACAAATATATTCTCTGTCTACCATATTCAAATGTTCCTCTTTGTATTTAGAATTATATTTTATATTACTAAAATTCATATTTTATGACACAATGTATTATGACGTGATGGACGCTTGATAATATATGGCAACAGGGTTGGGTACTGCTCGTGGATAGGCTGACACTGAGCGGCCTAAAGTTCTATTCTGGGTATAAGAACTGCCTGTATCATATGACTGTCCATACAACATCCACGTTCGTTGATGTTTTAGTGGCATTCTACGGGACTGAATTTGGCACTGCTGAAGTTTATTATTTGTTTTGTACTGTTGTCACTGATTTGGTATAACACTGCACCGAGTCGCTTTTCGCTTGCATTTGTTAGAAGGTACAGGTGTCAGCTTCAGTCATGATGTGCAAGTGCAGGGCTGTTATGGAAATGTGTTTTGATTGCATTGAAAATATTTGCCAGTTCATTAGACCAATGGTATTATGTGAAAGTATGTCAGTTAGCAGAGCTATAATGGTTGTGAAATCTTGAATATACATTTTAAGCCAATTAATTAAGCTTAAAAATTTGAGAAGTTATTTGCGGGTACTGGAAGGTGGATAATTGTCAATCAATCTCAGCTGTTTTGGAGTAGGATGGCTACCATTTTCCTCAACCAAGTCTCCCAAAAACTGTATATAGACTTTAGCAAGATGACATTTCTGTTAGCACATATTAGATGGTTTATAGCGAGCAACTCAAGCACTAAGGACAGGTGACCATATGACAACATCGTCAAGGTATACCATTGTAAAATCACCCACGTATCCATCCAGGACCTACACCATCATGGATGGGAATGTGGCTGGTGCACACATCAGGCTAAATGGCATGACGTCAAACTAGAAACAGTGTTCATCTGGTGTAGTGTAGGCTGTTTTGGGCAGTCTTCAGATTTTACTACTATTTGCCAGTAATTGGTGCAAATGTCAGGTGATGTCATAACCTTGGTGCAGCAAAGACTTATGTGGATACTTGACGTTGATGAATGGCAGAAGTGAATTTTCTGTGATGAGGTTGAAAGGCCAAAAATCTGCGCAGAATCTCCAAGACATTCATGCAGCATTATTTGGACCTGTTCCTTAATGATATAGCACTGATGTGGTTGGTAGTAGCGAGGAGCAGTAAACAAAGGTTTTTAATGGACAAGTCGTATGTTGTGTTCTGCCATGTTGGTACAGCATAATAGATTAGTGACAGAGATTGAGCACGTAAGATAGTATCACAATGGGAAGGCTGGTGAGGCGGTGACGTCACATGGCAGCCAGCACTAGGTTGCTCCATTGTTCCTACGGCGAAGTAGAATATTCCAGAGTTTATAAAGAGGCCCACTCTTTTGGAAATAGAAATTATTAAGTTTAGAAAGCAGGAAAATGCCAGGAACATTGCGAATTTGGCTAGGTTGGCTAAAAGGAAATGTTTTTAACATTTAAAAAATTTGGAATATAGGACCTGCAACAATAGGAGGAGTGTTACACCCAGGTTTTCAGGCATTAAACTGGAAGTTTTGGCAACACATGGCGGGAGTCGTTGTCGCAGGAATTTAGCATAGGAAATTGCAATATAAATTCAACATAGCAGTTGGGAAAAACATAAATTTAGCACAGGAAATTGCTATACAAATTTGCCACACCAGTTGGACGACACAGGAATCTAGCACGGGAAATGGCTATAGAAATTTGCCACTCCAGTTCGGCAACACATGACTGGAATTATAGCTTCAGGAGTGGAGTTTAGACAAGTCATTGTGAACAGGACAAGAACTTCAGACCTATCCTGTATTAATTTAGAGGTGCACCAGTTAGATAAAGAGCATGAAAGGGTGTTAGGAAGTAGGACATGCACCCATATGGCTGCCTCCTGAAGTTCGCAGTGACTATAGATGATGATCGTAGCTGTAGTCCAGTTCTGCCTACCTGTCAAGGGTCTTGGTCCCCTCGTAATGCCAGTAATGCGAGGCTAAGGGCCACCTCATATACCCACAAAATACACTGTGATTTCAAAAATGAATTCCAGGAAAAATTATTTTATAACACTCAAGTGAAAAGATGGGAAACACTGCAAATGAGGTGCAGCACACTACGAGGCCATGAAGTTGCCTGACACCTGAAGAAATCATAATAACTTGTTAGTACACATTTACTTTACACTTAAGACCCTTTTACAAGGCACTTAAATTAGTACAGCCTTTTTAGCATACTGCCAGCAGAAACAGAAAATGTTGAGCATGGAGCTTAAAGTAAAAGGACTTATCTGAGAAAAATTACACTCTTGCGCATATGGGCCAGCAGGGGGTCTCAGGCAATAAACTAGTGAATTATATTTCCATAACAAAAAAATTTAAATATTATAGACTAAACTATATAAAGAAAAAATGAGGTTTCCGGGATTGGCAAGAACCACGTCCTCCCTCTGTCCACGCTCGTTTCAACTGTCTGTCATGTTGGTAGCCCGCTCTGGACTTGAGCAGACTGGCACCAAATTTAGTAAACAAGCTAACAAAATATGAAATAATAACATGAGAAGCACTAAAATCACACACACACACATATATCGTGGGGTGAACACTACAACTAGGTAACTACAATTCAGTTGTTTCAAGGAAAACGCAAATTAATGTTTTGTCACAATGTTTGGAGAATGTGAAGACTTAATTAAATGTTATTTTACTACAATTTCTAAATTTTATTAAATATGAAATGTTTGTTTTATATTAAATATAGGAAGCCAGGCTTGTAAATAAATTGTTTATTTATTATCTATTATTTTTATTGACGATAATGTATTACAAAAATTGTTTCATTTTACAAACAACAAATCAATTACATAATAAATGAATTAAATCAAAGTTTGATTTTATTGAAAACATTATTCACATTGATCATTTCACGATCAATATGAATAATTTTTTTTTTTTTTTTTTTCAAGTTTACAAAATTTATCTAAAAAGGGAACCAAAATACAATAATAATAATAAAAAATTATGGATTTTCATGTTTAGGATCATCACAGTCACATTTAGGTTCTTCGACATTTCCATCGTGAGGCAGATCCAGATAAAATTGTTTGTATCGATCCCCGAGTGCTGGGGGCTTCAAAGAGAATAAGGAAACCAGATCTCTGTATTTTAAGGCGGTGATGGGGATTGGTTGTTCATACTGCTGTTTCAGCTGCAAAAATGTTGCTGGCAGCTTCTTTTGTTGAAATCCAGGGTTTTGAAGGTCTCATCAAAATGTTCCCTGAATTTTATCTCGTAAGGTTCTGATTTTTCAAAACCCATACAACTCATTTTTTGCCAGCGCACTTCTTCTAAATCTTCTCCCTTCTTCTGGTTTGTGAGGTTTTGCTTCATAAAAAGCTTGTAATCTTTGATATCCTGCATCTGAATATCGAACACCTGGTAGGGTTTGTCCCCTTTCCTCCTGGCGCTTCGTGCGATCTGCTTCGTGTCTTCTGGCCATGACGCTTTGCCTACTCTTTGCAGCTCTGTGGTTACAGTTGAATGAATGGAGTCACACTCCATCTGAGTGTGACCCGGGACCAGAAACTTCATGTCAATTACCGAAATGTTTTCCAGTTCCTGCACAGCAATCATGAACATTGTGGCAATAAATTGATTTAGATTTTGCCCACCACACCTGTCACTGTAAAATACGACTTTGTTCTCATTAGTAGGAAGGGCTTTTAAAAACAAATGAACACAACTTGCAATTTCACAACCACCTCTACCACCTTGGGTCTGGTCCCACATGTAGCAAAAGCCTTGCTGGGCGTTAAGCATGTAGATTGTAAAATTATAAGTAGCAAGACGGCGTTTATAAAATAGCGCATTGTTAGCTGGGTCTGATGGCACGAGAAGCACTTGCTGCAAATCAAAATTAGCACATACAGATTCGCCGTTTGACTTTTGTGCCTTTTCCTTATCTTTTAATTTTTCGGCACGGGCTCTATCTTTCAGCTCCAAATGATTTTTATAATCTGCCTTTAAGGCCTCTTTCTCGTTTGATGAAGCATTGCTATAGTGAGAACAAACTCGGCACTGGTTTTTTTTTGGATGATGGAATCCTAAATTATAAAACTGGTTGAACATTTTACGATAGAAAGGTAGGCTAGGTTGGCTTTATCTTCACCATTTTCGTTACAAACCTGACAGTACATGTTGTACATTCGGTTAATATTTAAAGATGGATCAAGGTAGAGGCGCTTGGTCGTTGCGCGACAGTAGTAGGAAGGCATCACAGGAAAACTCTCAATGTGTTGTTTTACATTTTCTATGACAGCTGGTGGTGTTTCTTTTTTTACGTGCTTACCTCTCTTATCCCCTTCACTGGTATTTTCAGAGGTTCGCTTTTTCATTGCAATGTCTACTACTCCTTTTTTAATACCAAGGGTATTAAGGAACATAGTCTTACAGACATTAACTTTTCTACCCTGGCATGGAAGATAAAAGATAACGGAGAAATTACGTTTAGAATTTATAGCCGTTATATGCTTTTTGAAGGTCATATCAGTATTGGCATGAATAAAATCTCTCTGCCTATTATATTCTGCTAGGACGTAATAAGCAGAAAAAAATCAGATTACGCTCCTCTTCCGAAATTTTTGAGCTGCATTGGCTCCTGCAGTTTTGACGTGGAGGTTTCATTGTAACGGCAGGAATGACTTTCTTCCTTGAAGAAACATACGACTCACCCCTAGCCCTCTTTTCCTTACTCAAGGTCCTAGCCCACTTACTTTGACATCTAAGCCGCTTTCGAGGTTTTTCCGTTGTCTCAGGAAACGTCTCAATTCCATCAAGACATGTACAACTGTTTTTCACTTCGGGAATTCCCATTGAGGCAGTGTCAATTAGTGAGGTTTCATCGGTTGATATCTCTTTTGGGCAAAATTCGGAGTTCTTTGATGANCCATTGAGGCAGTGTCAATTAGTGAGGTTTCATCGGTTGATATCTCTTTTGGGCAAAATTCGGAGTTCTTTGATGAGAATATAGGCTCTTCATCAACTTCCTCATCAGAGTCAGAATTTGAGTTAAGAGTATCGAGTTCCTCACCNAATATAGGCTCTTCATCAACTTCCTCATCAGAGTCAGAATTTGAGTTAAGAGTATCGAGTTCCTCACCTGTTTCACGAGCAATGGTTTCTTCAGAATGACTGGGTCCAGGAATTGAGTTATTATCGTATGAGGGACTTTTAAAATTTGATCTCACGGCTGGTTCCAGATTGCCTAGAAACAAGAAAACAAATCACGATAACATTATAAGGTTTCCCACCAGAATATAAGAAGAGTAATAAAATAAAATAATGCATTTTCTAGATAGACAAACGTTTACCTAATAAGAAAATAACAAAAGTTATAATTACAAATTGCTATGTCTACGGTGTCGGCGAGTAACACATCAAACGCATTGCCACCATCACCCCTTTTATATCAAGGCTCAGAGGTAGAATTAAATGCAGAACACAATCTATTGGATGTTCTGTTTTTTCAAATCCGTTTGAGCTTAAGTGAATGTAAATCCCAATGTTCCGAACTGATAATTCAATAATAATGACCGGAGTAAATGGTATTTGTAGGAAATGGCTGACAATGAGACATATTAAACGAACTACTATTCCAAGAATTCTACTTTTGAATTTCTACATCATTGATCTGTAAGTTGTCATTCTTAAAATTAAAAACACGCAAACATTACTCTTTGATATTGACAAAAAGAGTCGGGATCCGTAGGATACCCAAGTAATTTACAGAGTAATGGAATGTTATAATTTCAAAATGGAATAATAAAATTATACATACTAATATTGCTATCGCATAATTGCAATATTTGACGCGTTCTTGAAGACATCTTAAGGTTCTTAGAAGTATAAGTCACTAAATTTCATACACTGTAAACAAACAACTAGCTAGACAATGGAGAANTCTTAAGGTTCTTAGAAGTATAAGTCACTAAATTTCATACACTGTAAACAAACAACTAGCTAGACAATGGAGAAAATCGTAATTGAACCTTACTAAGACAACTAGAGCCACCTGTTGGTCAAGAAATAGACTTACAGTGCTAAAACTAGACATGTTAACTTGCCTAGTTGTTGCTCCAATCTTGCAATCCTGATATGTTGAACAACTAGATATGTGAACTTGCCTAGTTATAGAATGGATTTTTTTCTGATGATCAACTTATCTAGTTTTGAAAATTCTAAGTAGCACCTGTGATTTGCCTACAANTTGAAAATTCTAAGTAGCACCTGTGATTTGCCTACAACAGTTACCTAGTTGTAATATGTTGTGGACCTAACCTAATGGAATTTTTCTTTGCAATTACCCATATTTTGCCAAATTTGTAGTTACTTAGTTGTAGTACTCACCCCACGATATATAAAGACACTTTGATGAAGAATTACACAATAAATTTAACAATGATAAAATATTAAAATATATCATAAATATTAATGTTGGCTTTGTCTCTCTAAATATCTCATGACGTAAGTGAGAAAGCACATTTATTAATTACAGAAAAATACAAAACAAAATGAAGCAAAATATTATATTAAATTTAGTACAAGGAGCTTTACGCCACTTGAGTCCAAGTGGGAAAAAGGGTTGTAGGTGGCTAAATAGAAAATGCATATAATGAGGGTATAATAATACTATCCCCTTTTTGTTTCTGACTTGTAGCATATGTAAGAGGAAATCCTGGGGTGCACACTACATGCTCGTACTATACACACAGACACATGCACGGGTCACAGATGTAGAATGATGACGACACACGAGGGGTTAGCAGCCTGCAGGAACTGCTGAATGCCCTGTGTGATGTTCATTTCTGCAGCAAACTGGTGGCTTGGGTTGAATTTTGATGTAGAAGACTAGCCTGAACTATTACGCTGCCAAAATTTACACTTTGGTAGAGACATGAAGGTGGGACAGCTGCTTGACTATGGTGGTGGAATGGCTGGTCAGCAGGGTGCATTCCCATACATGCAGTGCTGGCCAGGGTTTATGGCAGCCATCTGTATGTTCAGGCATGGCGATCCCCAGTAGAGGATGTGTTGTAGCTACACAGCGGCAGCAGGACGAATGGACACTTAGGCAGGGGGATGCGGTAGATTTTGCAACTTTAGACAAATATTCAGATTCTCATGTTTACAAACAACAATGACAAAATTTTCAAAACAAAACTCAGTTAGGTGCAAACAACTTGCCTTATTGTTGAATGTTAAAGTGTAAATATTATTGAAGAACATTTTAATAATAAACAACAGTTTTTATATTATTGTTATCATTTTTAATACAATATTTAAAAATCTGTTTGTAAAACAAAGCGGCTTCTTCGAAAGATGTGTCAAAAAGTGAGATGAGTTTGTTGATATTTGCACTTTTTTATGTTGTCATGATTTCAGTAATTTATTTTTATTGTTTTGTCTGTCATTTTAATATTCTTGACACCACGTTTCAATGGTTCAACTGCAATGGTAGGGCCAGAGAAAGAGGTCTCTATATAAAATTGTTTTTTCTTATATTGCAGAACTTGTACAGCTTTAATTTTGAATTATAGTTTGTTCTTGATTAATAAAAGTATACAGAATTTATTACACAAAATGCTAAATAATATATTGCATTTTATGCTAAATAATGTTAAGATAATTTGAAATTTGTAGTATTTTGCAAAACTTTTTCCCCAGTTCTTTTCCATATGCCAGAGAAACTGATCAAACCCTCCATACATTCCTGCATTTTTTATAGGGTGCTTTAAGCAACTAACATACCAGTATTATAAAATTTATATAAAGTCATTTTATATTTCAATCTTAATTGTTGAATGATTCTAGATTACTTGGGTTAGTTATTAGTTTAAAAACAAATTGCGAGGCACATGTGCTTTAGTAGGAATTTTGTTCCATCTGCAAATATAGTTATGATTGTTAATGAGTGCCACAGGAGACTAGTGTTTCATAATATTTTATTGGAATAAAATACCACATATTACTGAAAAGCATTTAAGCGCATAATTTTAATTGATTCCATCACCAAATTATATTAAAAATTAGTCATTATATAATTTAACAATTGTTTAACACGTCTGCATTACATAGGAATAAATACTCTGTATTTCCTATAATGTTTACAATAGGTGAAAATTTGAACATTCCACATATTTAAAGAATAATGTTCTAAAGTGTGTGGCATTGGTATTATAAAAATAATAATAATGGGAAAGCGTGGAATGATGATAAAAATTTTCAACTATTCTGTAACTCTGAAGACAGCACAAACAAAAATAATAATCTTGGAAGATTAGAACATTGCTAGTGGCACCTATAAAGTCACAAACATCAATTAGTGTACACAAATCAATATTATTATTTACTGAAATTAACGGGCACTTAGTTACAATGTTAACTACATTAGTTAATAACTTGTTAGTTTTTCAATGTGAATAAATATAACAGACTTCTGAACGCAGATGTAAATTCACATGGTAACGTTTATATTGAGAGATGGCAGTAGAACATGCGATGGGCTGAGTATTAATTTTACACTGGGCTTTCAAAAGTGTTCACTTTACTATGAACAGCCTATGTGAAGAGTTTCAATACAAAAGCAAGATCATACACAAAATTTTGCTGACCTTGTCACATATACCCAGTGCTATACAGACAACTGATGTGGGCTGCATGTTATCTATACTCCCTCCCCCCTTTTCCATTTTCTGTTTTTGTAGCTGGTGAAACCTGGCCCATTACGGAATTGTGGAAGCAAGCAACATTCCACCTGTGGCACATTTCTAACAGCAGCATCATGTTGCCTATCAAGTGAGAATGGGGTGACACGTAGTCTCCTCATACCACAAATCCAGCCCAGGTGGTGATGGAACTGGAATTCCCTGAGCGACTCTGCTCTCACTATCAAAAATTTATGCACACATATTACATTTTATTCTCATATGGCTAATATTGTGAGTGTACAATTATGAAAACAATTACACACTCATGTTTATATTGAGACACCTTTTGATTTATTTAAAACTGATCTATATTGAAATCATACAAAGGGAAAAAATAATACAGTTCATATATTATCCTTTATTAACTGAAATATAACCAAAAATAATTAAGTTACCTCCATTTTGTTTTATGGACTGCTGCTAGTATACCAATTAAAGGCAAGCTTGAGGAACATAAATTTATTAACAGTGGTATCAAACAATTGAGTGTGTAAAATTTTCGTAGAAGTTATATTCACTTAAAAAAAACCCAAACAGTTTAGCAATTTTTATTACGAAAATCAAGTAACCAATTTCCACATCATTCACTCTTGCATGATGGTATATGTGTGTGCAAACTAAGACAATTTTTTAGCATGTGTGCTTTCTATTTGTAATATACCTGTTAACACAATTTACAAGAGGCTTTCATCTTAAAAGCAAATATTTTTACATTTAAAACATAAATTTATTAGTAGCTATTTGTGGCAACTGTTAACCAGATATATATATATACAAGAATATCAATGGTGAAGAAAGATATAATTATTTTGACATAATTTTCAGTCATTGTAGTACAGTGTTAATTTCCATTCAGAATGTGGCTTTTGCTGTTTATTCAGACATCATTAGCAATAAAATGTCGAAAATGTTGTTAAAACTGCTTGCATTGCCAGGCATCACAAACACAACAAAAACACTGATTTGTTTGGCACCTAACATTTAAATTTTTTAGGCCACCCTCATTCGGTGTACTTGCCGTAACAGAATTTGTATTTGCATGTTGTTTAATGAACATTTTCATAGATACTCTATGTGTTTTTCATTTCCAGTTGCAAAATGAGTTTGTGTAGGACTTAGAGTGAGCGAGTTGTATATGTTTTTTGTTTGATGCACATTGTCCAAGATGTTAAGTTAACTGTTACATTATTTTTTTAATGAGTATGAGTGCCTCTTCAAAGTGTACATTTTCATAAGATTGGCTGATTGATGACAGATTTGAGGCATGGCCTCAACCAGTTGATGGACCTCCATTTTTGGCAATGCATGGCAGTGTTTTCTTTGAGTAAAATGGGAAAGACAGCAGTGAGAAGCCACATGAATGGCAAGAAACACCAGAGAGCAATTGCAGCTCTCTAGGAATGTACTTCGCTGAAGGTTCTTTTTGGCCAGCAGAATCAGTGTTTGTAAAGGAGTCAGTTTGCAGCAAGCAGTTAGCAAACTTTCAGCATCAACTGATGAAGAAACTGTAAGTAGATTTGTACAAGAACAGTCTTTGCCTGAAACAGCCAAAGAAATCTGTGGCTTAGATAGTTTTATTTTAAATGATGTCAGTCGTGCAGAAATCATGTGGTGTGCCTTGACAGTAATGTTGCACAACTCTATGTGTGGTGCCGATAAACATGCATCATTTTTAAAAGTTCTGTTCCCCAATTCCAGCATTGTCCAGAAAATGCAATTATATAAAACTAAAATCTTGTACTTTTTAATATATGGTTTAACTCCACAGTTTCATAGCAATCTGGTAAAAATTTATTCAAGTGCTTCACATGTTGTGGGATTTGATGAGTCTCTTAAAAAAAGTAGTGCAAAATGGCCAAATGGATGTAGTGGTGAGGTTTTGAGATGACACAAGTTATTGTGTGATCGCAAGATAATTCTCTTTGACATTTCTTAGCCATAGTACTTCAGAAGATCTGTTGAAGGCCTAGACATCAACTTTCACTAAAATTTATATGAAAAAATTTCACCAGTTTTTATGGATGGACCAATGTGAATCTTAAACTCTTGAGGATCCTTTATGATATACTCATGATGGGGCCTGGCAAAGCTTAATTTTTGGATATTGGTAATTGTGAATCACATAACTTTCATGGCTCTTTTAAAGCTTCTATTAAAGGCACAGAATGGAAAGTAATGGAGTTTTGAAGAAGACTGTAGATTTTGTTTAGAAATGTGTCCTCATGAAGAAGTGATAATACATCACTGTCAGGTTCCACACCCTTTCCATTGAAGTTTTATACAGTTCACTGTCTATAAAAAAAAACAAAATTTGCCACAAGGGCTATAGAAATCTATCCAAGTGTTGAGAAATATGTTGAAGAAATCTCCGAAAAGAAAACTCCCCAGTGCAGCATTTTTTTAGATGTATGTGAACTAAAAACATATAAGCGCTTCTTTCCAAAGCTAGTAGAATTTTTTAATTCTCTTCTTTCAATAATTGAGCCATTCCTCACTGACTTCCAGTCAAATGCATCTTTGTTATTTGAATCATTGAACTCACTGTTGCTATGTATTATGTCAAAATTTGTGGAAAAAGATGTACTTTGATTTTCAACCAAAGCTACAGCTGTTAACTTAACAGATAAGCATGTATTGTGTGCTAAAAATGCTGTTATTGACTAAATTAAACAAGAATGACGTGCAAAAAGTAAAGATGGTCTCGCTACTGAAAAGTTTGCAGTTTGTGAATAAATATATAAATTCTGTGAAAAATGTTGGAGCATTCACCAATAAAGTATCCTTTCATGGAAGGAATTTCATACCTGGACACTGCAGTTGTAACAAAACCAGCTGTGCAAAATAGGCACCCCAAGAAAGCATTAAGCATTCTTGTTGAAAACAACTTTTCTGGTTTGGGGGTTGATAAAATGTTTTCAATGTCTGAAAAAGATGATGTCCAGACCACTTCAAAAAAAGTTTGTAGGAAAGATGGAAGATGTGACAGTTTCTGAATGAAACATTTGTCTTTTGTGGAGGATTCTGTGGAGCTGTTTCCTTTGTAAAAATTGTTTTAATCCTTTCTGATGAAAATGCAAATGTGGAACAAGGGTTCTCCATCTACTGTGAGTGCTTATTTGAGAACCTCAAAGAAGAGTCTTGTGCCCAGAAGCAAGTGTATGATGGGTTTGTTACAGTTGGTGGACTGGGCACATTTGTATAGAATATTTCAGTGGTTGTAATTCACATGCACAGTATAAGGAATCCATGGATCAACATAAGAAAGCTACTGAAACCAAGACGGCAGGTTAAAAGGCAAAGAAGAGGACTGTAATAGTTGCAAGAGATATTGATATACTGAGTTGGTATGCATGAAATAATTCTTTGCTACTGTTTAATAAGAGAATTTCTAGACATGTAGAATAATCACCTCCACCCGTAGGCATGTGCAGCTTTCATAATTAGGATGTGCACAAAGGGAATCGCTGATGACCACCTATAAAGTGGTGATCTGGGACTGTCTCACTTGGGAATTTTTTTTTTTTAATTTAAATTAGTGATAGTTACAAAAAAGTTACACCAATATAGAATATTATGTGAAGACCTCATTTTGCAAAAATTTCCTAAAATATTTAGAAAAAAAACTAAATTGTGAAAAAGAAAATTTTTATTTGAAAAGTGAAATGAAGCTATTAATACAATAACTTTAATGATTGTTGAATTCTTTTACTTAAATTTACTTCTGATTAATTTTTAAAATAGTTATGTAAAATATTAAAAAAAAGAGCATCCTATGCATGGACTAAATCTAACAAAACCAAATTTAAATTTTGGAACACACATATGCTAAAATTCAATAGTGATAACTTTACATTTCAAGTACACAGATAGTTACTTCACATGTCAAGATTATCCTGACACCTAAACCATGTTTTATAAAGAGATCTCAATCCAAAACAGGAACTATAATCCTGTCATTAGGGTGTGCCTGAGCACACTTCACACACTCTGTGTATATGTGTGCATATGTCCCCACCTGTAAAAGAAAATTTCCATTATTGAAAGATTTACCTCTTACAGCTTGTAACAAGAAATTCTATACTGTGAAAAAAATGCTGAGAGAAGTACAGGCATAGAATGCAAAACTTAAGATGATAAATAACTATGCTTTGGAGTAGAGTGTACAGTTTATAATAATAGTAAGTATACATGTAAATCAAAATATTTTTAATTTGAGTACTTTACAAATATGTCAGTGCAATTAATGAAATAAACGTATATGGTATACTATGTTAAAATAATTTTTTTAAATTCCAAATTAAAAAATGTTAACATTTTCTAAACTTTTAAATGTTTTGTTTAACTTCACAACTGTGGTGATCTTCATTTAATTTTATAGTATTTGCAGCAGGAACCTACAGTAACATAAGAATCCCAGTAAAATATGCTATAGCTGGAGATGAAGATTAATTTGAAGAGAGAAATGGCTTGCGGTGTAGAATTACAGATGTCGCATCATGGCTGGTCAGCGACATTTTAAAAAACTGTTTGTGTGCCTCCTTTGGTGCTGTCTGTTGATACATCAAGGCTGCATGTGCAGATTAGACAGACAAATACCCCTGGCAGAAAGTTATAGGCTCATCTGCATGCATATAGCGATGGTGTCATCTGGCGTGGCATGTTACACAACAGTTTCAATACCTGTGGAGTCACTTTTAGACATGTCACAAATGTTTATGTTACATCAATCTGGGTCCATAAAGCACAAGATTTTAAGGTGTCTCAGTTTGGCATGGCTTTGCCCCTAGTGGCAGTACAGGAGTAGAGCTCTTAGTAGCTTGTATGGCGACAGAGGCCCTACCAAGTTAACTTGTTTCATTATCACTAAGGCCATGGAGCATCCCTTTACCCTCATGCCACAACACTTCATTGCCTACCACAACCAGCATGAAATCAGGTGACACACAAGCTGTTTAGTTATTTGATTTTTAGTTTACTCATGCAGTTACAAAGTTGTAGACATGTGGTTGAAAAAAAAGGCTAACACAATGAACTGTTAAGTCATTCACATAGTCACATTTTAAAAAGCATAATTAAAAACACTGTTAAGCAGAATTTACAAAATTGTCTCTCACACGAGGTAAATAGCAAAATTGAAGTGGCTGACCACATAGTTAGCAATTACAATTGTAAAAAGTGGAATCTGCCTTAAACCATGAGTTTTATGTTTAATCCTCTCTTGCACCAAGCTCTACAATGGAGGGGCTGAGGAGACATGGTAGATATAAATGCAGAAGGTTCCAGAAAAATTAAGTTGTTACAGAATGATTGCAAACAAAGTATGAAGACCTCTCAAGTGTAGCAGCATCCTCTCTCAGTAGCGATCAAAAATGAAGTGGATGATGGCAGATGTTGCTGCTAGCTAGTACCAGCTGCATTTTTTCATTATTGCTCAAAATATAAACACACTACAATTACATAAAACTTACTTCCCAGAATTTCACAAATTTGAATTAAAACACAAAATGCACTTTCACATGGAACACTCCGGGAGAACTGGGGAGCTAATTGGGGCCGTTACGTGTACAATGTATGTCATGTTAATTACTCACATGTGTGCTAACCATAGTTATATATTACGTGAAAAATATTGCATAACACTAATAAACCCTTTCAATAGTCTCTTTATTAAACTTTTGCATTTTCAAGGCGTTGTGCATCAACTGTAAGAACTGTACATTCAATGAAATAGCTGTTACTGCTAGTATCAGTTCATAGTTTGGTCAGCACTGTTACGTTTGGAAATTAAAACTAAACGTAACCTACCCCGTTTGTAGTTCATAAATTCAGTTTTGAATTTGGTATAGCAATCCTGCGTACGGCAGTCCTATTCACACATATTTTCTAAAAACTGCTGTTTGTACTACAACACTGCAAAGGGGAAATTTGCAAAATGACAAAGTACCGGGCACATACTCAATGGACTTTATTTAATCACGTAACTATCACATTTACACATGTTATATTAAAAGCACTTTCTTTTATATTCAGGCTATGGAGTTATGAGAGATATAGTTTTGATGCTGGTGGTATGCACCATATTTGCCAGTCCCGTAGCCTCTTTCTTCTCATTGCATCACCAGTGTGCTCAGTCTGCTGCACCTGGCGTTCTGTCTCAGCTTTTCATGCATGTGATCATGTGTCAGGTTAGGGATTAAAAATTAAGGAGGATGTACTATTACAAATACACCTCATAGCTTTTAGTCTTAAGAAGGTATTTTAATTATTTCTGTAGCTTGAATGTAAACAAAATAAACATAATTAATGTATCAAAATTCTATATTCTTTATTAATTTCGTACAAAATAAGTTGAAACTGTAAACTGTAACCTTATAAAGTGATCCCAGTGGTGATTATCATATTTTAGTGGTTTAAGGCCTTTCTATGCATGGACGAGTTCTTGCATCCTACCACACATTATCTGTATGAGGCCATCAAATTTATCTTATGGTAAGCAAGTCCCACTCCTTTATGGCGGCATCTGTTAACTCCTTCAGTAGTGAGTGTGTTTGGATGTTTTCAAATTGCCACTTTCAGCATGTCCACTACATGTTTGATTATACTTATATCAGGAGACTGTGCAGGCAAGTTAATTCTGATAATGTCACTACCATATAGTACATTGAGGTCCTGCATTGTCATCTGCTGTGAGGAAGTGGTCCCAATAAACAACGTTTTAAAGGCCTAACAATTGCCTCTTGAACATATTGGGGGTCAGTCAAAGTATTTTGAATGCGACTGACAGGATATCATCATCCAACCACAGAATAAACACTTGAACACCACATAATACTTGAATGACACACAAACAGGGTTGCATTGTTGGGGTTGTCAGGAGGCTCTTTAAACTATGTGTTATCAGATCTCAAAACATTTGTGGTCTCATCACTGAAAATCACTATTCTCTTTTCTGCAGTGGTCAAGTGTTGATGAGAAAGGTACCAGTTCTTTCTATGTGTTCAGCTCTCTGGGTTCAGTGTGAAGCTTCCAATAGTCCTTTTGATGCAGAGACCAGTCACATGCAGTATTTGGTGTACAGTTTTATCAGGGGTACAAACCCCTGTATCGTGGGATAAATCATGTTTTTAAAAGCTCTGGGCACTGATATTGGTCACCTGCGAGCCAAAATTGTGAGGTATTGATCATGGCATTGCATGTTAACGGGGTGGCAACTGCTGTGAGGTTCACATTGCCAATCCCTTTGTATTTTTTTCACACTTTAGAAATATGTATTTCCTTGAGTAACATTTTGCTTATTTGCAACATTTTCTTTATGGCCTTGTGAAAATAAAGCCACGGTCTGGATTATGTAGAAATTTTACATTTTTCTATGTGGCATGTCTGTGCAGTGCAATAATTATGACGACTTGTGCACTTATAGATTAATGGCCTGCTACCTATGTGTTATGGAAGGAGAGTTAAAACACCTGCATTGTGAGGTCCAGTAGTTAAATAGATCATGTGAAATGTTAAATGAGGCATGTTACATTTTATAATCTACTCTACTGCATTAGTCTCTACGTTTGTTGATACGTGGGTGTTTATAATCTATTTGCGGTAAAATGAGCACCTTTTGAACTCTGCGTTTTAATGTATTATTTTTAAATATCAGTTTGTGTACTTTGATTGTTTATTTTTATTCAACACACACTTGATTTGTATTATACTCTGCCGAGATATCCAAAAGTGGAATTTTTGCTGATTATGCTATCAGCTTAAATAGTTACAGTTGAATGCTACTAGGGAAAACATTTTCTGTTGTCGTAAACACACATTGCTGGAAAGTTTGAGCATGGACTGAATTTTCTCCTGTTAAGGTACAAGATGATCATAGGTATAATGTTCATTTATTTCATTATTTAACACATGTAAAAGCTGGTATATAATGCGAAATGATGAAAAAGTCTACAAAATTATTTGTAAATAACATCCACGCAAATATTTTACATGCGAAACACTTTCAAAATGACTTGAATTGATGCCTAATTTCAGTATAAATATGTCCCCATATTAGATAAAATACAATAAATGAATAAATAAACATTCAGAAAACTGCAACCACATATTAATTAGTCTTAAATATTTCATATTAAGTACGTAATGTAACAGTTAGTGCAGTTTTATTCCCTCCAAAATTCTTAGCATGTAAGGTTCGTTGTTTGTGATAAGCTAATGCCTAACATTAATGGTATGATGTACATAAATAAACATTTGCATTTTTAACTCCACAGGATGCAACCCAACAAATACAGTCACCATAATAAATACTAAACCACAGTTTTAAGTTACCTCTCAATTTTATCTATAAATATTGTTAACTCTGACTTGCATACAGGCACAAGAGTAGGCTCTAAACATCTTCACATTATATTAGATTTTGTCATGGCCAGAAAGTAATTTGAAATACAAAGAAAAGCTGTTACAAACTGTGGCAATTCACTGAGAAATTGTATTGTCATTTCAGTTCCTTTTCTGGTTATATTCATAAGGATCTGTTATAGTTTTTTTTTGTTTGTATTGATATTCATGGTTACTTAAAAGTGAGCAGGAGCTAGCTGATCTTCTCTCTACAGCAAGCAGCATAAGCCATATATTGCTGGGTATTTAAACTTCCAGCACAACTATTTGGCTTTGTGAATACATGGCAAAGTAAAATTTTAAGTCATTAGAAATATAAATATATTTAAACATATTAATATATAGCATTTATTAGAAACAAAAGAACTGATTCAACTTGTCACTAATTCACACATTATTTCAGTAAGACATTAATATGTTGAACTACTTTCACTTATTCATTGCCAACTTTACAGACAGTGAAGCAACCAGTGTTATTGTTGAATTATACGCAATACAATGCAGTGATTATTTAAAAGATTGATTTCAAAAGTGCTCACTTTACCGTGAACAGCCAATAAATCATTTTACAGTATCTAAAAATAGGGTGTCTCTAATTTGAAATAGATATATCTTAGATATCAGTATGGTTATCCTTCACCAACTATAAAGGAGTGTTTTTAAAAGGCCAGTGTCTAAAGTGAATGCAGTAAAAGAACACACGTTGTTCTGGGAAACAAGGTGGTAAGTTATGCCTGGTAACTATATTAGTGCTCAGAAATGTTATGTACCATTTTCAAAAAGGAACGAAACACACTGAGGTTTTAAGTGTTCAAACTAGGTAGTACTACATTTTATTAAGCAGAGATTTGTGATTAGTTACCTGATAACTTCAGTAATATAGCAAATTTATTGCTGACAAGTTTTTAATGATATATCAGATTTGCCTATTCAATATATATTTTTGCAAAAATGTATTAACCTTCTGTCGCCGCTACCATGGTGTAGCTGGCCGGCAGTGTGGCAGGCAAGTGGCCGGTGCCATGCCAAGGGGTTGAAACATATAATATGATGTAACTAAGTTACAGTTGTTGGCACCACCTAGCGTATCTTGGCTAGCACAGGGAGATGAGTTCTCAGGGTGGATGGTTGGCATGACAAATTGCCCCTGGCTGCGATACATTAACAGACATTTGATTATATGTAAGGTGCACAAGGATCAACAAAATTAGCTGCCTCCACTGTTCAGGCCATGGGGTATATCTGACCTCGCGCTGTGACATAGCGCTGCCTAGCAACAGTACCACGTGAATGAAAAACATGTGTTTCATTGTCGCTGGTGTTTACTTCCACAAAAATTACACTGCTTGTGCATACGCACATACAAAACACTGACACACACTGTCACTATCTTTCTGTCATCTCTGAGATCATTTAAACAGAATTACATTTACATGTAAAACACAAGGAAAGCAAATTGGAAGTGGCCCGCTATGTGGTGGCAGCAATTGCAAGTCCGCAGAGTCAGCCATGCCTGTAAATATTATATTAATGCTCCCTTGTACCAAGATGTACAAGGGAATGCACCGAGGTAAAAACAAGAGACAATGCAGACAAGGGTCTTGCAAACTAAAGATGCTGACAGTGAACTAACAGAGTTCAAACAAGACATGAAGGTCGCTTGCAGCGATATGCAACTTACTTCAGCAGAGCTGCAGATGAGACTGAATCATGGCAGACGTGGAAGACAGCTCATGCTCATCGCATGCACGTGAGAGTATGCCAAAAACCTTATACCAAAATAAAAACATACAAGCACAAAATAACGCTCTTATCAATCAAACATAATTTTCTACATGTTTTGCTTTGGCTCTCAAGACTACGTTGTTTAAGAGTCACCCAATTCTCTCCACTCCACTCTACATGTTTTGCTACACTGTTCTTAAGATGTTAAGGTTTTTTTGAAAGCTTTACTGAAATCTTGGGGGCATGTCACAAATGGTAATAGCAGTGCGGCCAATGGACTCTGGCATCAGTTTATGTATTTTACATGAATTCCGATTCTAAAACAAACTGCTCTCTAATTCCTGCGTTACTGTACTGAAAATTCCATCCTCAATTTAATAAAAATTGGTTCCGCTGATGGCAGTGTTTTGAAAACACTTTGTCTAAAACTTTTATGTGGCTTGTGCGAGAGCTTATTATATTGAGATCAACATGGCAACCATTTTCCGCACAATTGCACATGCCTCTTTACACAGTGCCATATTATATTCTTTGATTTACATTGATTTTGAGTTTGATTTACTTTAACACTCACCACATGGTCAGCAGGGAGGCTTTCTTGGTGTTGGTGGTACCTGCCATGTTCCTGGTGGCGTGGCCACCATTCAAACTGTAGTTGCCAGGCCACTCGCCACTGCTATGCCTTTGTTTGCTTGCTTGCTGTGCATCATGCGCCTCACTGGTCAGTTGTATCCCTCATTGACATAAGTGTAAACATGTTAGGTTCAGGTTTAGGAGGGTGATGGGGTACAACTACACCTTAATCAGTATGATGCAATTAAGCCAAAAAAATTGCTTACAAACATGATATGCAAAATCGATCAATCGCTTTCATTTTTAGGTTACTAACAGAAATCTGTTATTTAAAATATATTTTCATATTATGTGCAACGTTTATGTGTAATTTTCCACATTCCAGGAATTTTTATTTACTTTCATAATGTTTGTAAACATAAAAAAGTATCTTTTCATTCATTTAAAATGTTTTGAGTTAAAATTCCTATTGGTATCACTTTCAAGTTTATGCATTAAAAAGGTTTTATCCAGGTCTTGTCATGACACATTTTAAATAAATGTCTGTACTGCATATTACATCCACTTAGACTGTGCACTCCAACATATGTTACATGACCACGGAACAGCAACATTCTAGCACATAGTCAGTAGAGTTGCCATCACTTCCCGACAACTAAGAGCACAAATGTACAACACAATCTGCCTCTTTTTACACTTAGAAATGTAATCATTAGCAAAGAGTACTACAATGCAATCATTAAGAAAGATGAAAACTCCTTCTAATTTTTACATTAAAAAAATACAACCTTTAAAGAAACCACTTTCTACAAATTAAAGCAATCCCTAGGCTTCGTAACCCTCCCAATTCTGGTTACTGAAATTTAGTGTGACTTTTGACTGCTGCCTCCTGGTGAGAGTCTTTACTGGACAGGCCAAATTCACCTGGTATAGCACTGGTACATGTTTGAGGTTTGGAATCCCTGGAAGACAGGTTTTGGTGCAGAAAAGCTTGGTCTCTGATTCAGCTGTACTTGATTAGGATGAAGAACTTCACTCTGTGGTTTGGAGTGGCGTACACAGACCCATTATTGGAAAGGTGTAATCACAAGTGCAGAGATTTTTTTTGCAGCAGGGGATAGCTATTAAAATTAGAGACTTGTTAATTATCACCTAAAAAGTGGGGCTCAGGATTTTCTCCTCCGGGTAATTTTTTTACTTTCAAGGTTACAATTTAGCAGTAATTAACCTTATTTTGTGACAAAATCTAGACACAGAAAACTAAGAACAGAACATTGTTGTCATGACATGTTTACCCAATGTGTTTGTGGATGATATAAATTATTATGTACACTTGTTTTCAGCTTGTAGATTCCACTGTTTGCTGGAAGAACCTTTTAGTGTGGCCATTCTTCTACAATGTGCATGTTTATTGTAAAAAGGAAAATTGTTGTGGAAATTTGACAACCTTTCCTCCACAAAAAGTGTGCTGTAATGTGCTATAATAGGCTTTTCTAGTGCTTCTATCAGCTTGTATCTGTAGTATTTTTTGACTGGGAAGGGACGAGAAAGAGAGCAAAGAAGATGGAGTGATAGACAGTATGCAAGGAACATGCAGCAATGTGTAAATGCTGCATATTACTTACGCGCTGAGAGATAGTACATAAAGTGAATAATTTGCATTTATATAAATTTGCAGGCCTATTATTTTTACCAAAAAGTTGAAAAAAGATTTTTACTAAAACATATTTACACAGTCAAATCACATTATTATGACCAACTGCTATAAGTGCAATCTGCAGCGCATAGTCCATGACGTATGGCCCGTGATGTGGGCTGGTGAAGTGGGCATATAATGCGACCAACAGGCTGGCTGTACACAGTGCGCTTCCTGCTGTCATGGGTAAGGGAAGCGATTTAACCGAGTTGCAAAAAGGGATTATCATCCGCTTTAGTGCCAATG
>NQII01000249.1:547423-558489 GCA_002778355.1 Clitarchus hookeri | reverse complement strand
GGGGGGGGGGGGGCAGCATTTCTAAAACAGTGACATTTGTAAACAGTTCACGTGCCTCTGTGGTAAAGGTGAATTGTGAGTAGACTAATGGCACCGTTGAGAATAACCATCGTGGAAACTGCTGAGTTCCATGCGCCATTGATGTCCGAGGTGAACGTCGACTATGACGGTGCATGAAGGCCAACCGATAGACTACAGTGGAACAGCTCACCGTCCAAATGAACCAGGGGGCATCCAGACACGTCTACCGCAACAGTTCAGCAAACCCTTCTGCGAATGGGGCTCCAGATTAGACGGAGGGTGACTGCACCCATGCTAACACAGGTGCATCGACGAATATGACTGGAATTTGCTTGACAGTATGGCGACTGGACCACTGCTGATTGACAACTTGTAGTCTTCTCCGACAAGTCATGTTTTCAACTCCACAGAACGGATGGACGTTGGCATGTCCGGCGAGAAACGTCTGAGAACAGACACCCTGCATCCATTGATGGATGAACACATGGCATTGGGGGCAGTGTTATGGTCTGGGGAATGTTCTTGTGGTATTCTCAAGATCCCATCATCCCTGTGGAAGGCACTCTTTATTGATTTGGTTATAAATCCATCCTCTGCAATCATGTCCACCCATAAATGATGATTGTTTTTTCTTGGAAGGATGGGATCTTCCAGCACAATAATGCGCCTTGCCACATGGCTAAAAGTGTCCATACGTGGCTGGAAGAGCCTGATAAAGACTTCACAGTTCTTCCCAGGCCCCCAAACAGCTCCAATCTCAATCCAATTGAACATCTGTGGGACCACCTCAATCATCGTGTTTGCCGTCTGTCTCCTCTGCCACACACCCTTCAACAGTTGTGGGACACACTGCAGGCAAGATGGCTCCAGATACCCATGGGGACCTATCAGCACCTGACTTAGTCACTGCCAGCTCATGTAGCTACTGTCCATGATGCAAAGGGCGGTTACTCTGGATACTAGCAGATGGTCATAATAAAGTGATTCAACTGTTTATACGATATGACCATCATGCAAAAGTAAACCTTGTGATGAAAATATTAAGATATTCAGGCCTGAAAATACATGTGCCGCCCTTATGCAAGGACAACAAATTTGCAGATACAGTATCCTATTAATAATTTTATTTCATAGTGAACTGTGTTGGTATATGTGATTTGTTTAGGTGTTGTAAATTTTGTTCTGGTATTTTCTGATGTTAAGGCTCCCGCCTACCTGGAGTTTTTTTCCGCATTTGTGACTGAGAAGCGGGAGCGATAAGAGCAACACTGCCACAAGCATCAAGTGCACCATCGCCACTAAACTCAAGTCTGAACTGGTGTGCAGTGTTCTAGTTATACTGTGTGCACCTATTAGACTTTCAGCTGTGACCCTATTATTTTATTGGTGAAAAGTCTGTAGGAAGGTTCAGTGCAGGGCACTTGAATAGTTTTGTATTTATCTGATGCACATATTTTGAGCTACAGCACTTTGAAAAATCAGTTTTTAGCTATTTTGGAGTACCCTAAAATGGTATTTCTAACATGCTTAACATTTTTAAAGTACTCAATGGCCCTCGTCCGAAGTGTGTGTTCCTTTCATAGATCAGCACATTAGACGCACATTTAATAGTTTTGTGGAAAAATGAGTATCAGAAATACTCTGCAGCACAGTTCAAGCACCAGGTAGGCAGGAGCCGTCCATTAAACTGCTTATTTTTACATGGAAATGCTATTCTGAATCAGCTGACGTTTACTACATTTTAATCACAATTTTCCTGTAACAGTATATTGCAAAATTTATGCAGTACTGCGATTATTCTATAAAGTTTTTGTATTGTCTGTGAACACAGTGCCGAAGACCTGGAGTACAGTTTTGAAGAGAAAATATTATCATTTCATTTGCGTAAAAAATCTCATTTCCTTTGCAGGAAAGGTAAATACGGGACTCAATTATGCGCTGTGTTCGGCCGCTGTGTTCAGTCCAGTTTTTCCTTCATTTTAACTCTATTGGTGGTTTTTTATGCACAACTGGGGTATCATTTTACCCATAGTATGTCAATGTATTTTAAAAATGTATAGTTAGTTTAATGAGTTTCGATGCAATTTTTGCAATTTGAATGTATGCCTACAAAATCTTTTTTTGGGTTATCTGTGATTTCAATTTGCCATTACCTTCCTCCCCACCATTACCCCCATTAATATAGATTTGACTGTACACAGAAATAATGCTCACCTGTCTGGCAGCAACAGACTATCAGTAAGTGAAAGGCAGTTTCTTACTATTTGATTGTACAGAGCCAGAAGAGAAGGTTGAAATGATGTGGTAGTGTGATAAGAGGTTGAAAAGACAGGGGGTACACTTTATGGGACAATAAATGGTTTGTACTTCTCCATACTTTACCCCATTTTGAGCCTTTAACAAGCATTAATATTTGGCATTTATGCTATATTGAATAACAAGTTTCGGAATTAGTGAGAGCAAAATGAAAATTGCACCAACACAGGTGCCACAAAAGCCCGTTTTTATAAAAATAGGAAATTGTGAATAACAGAACTTTTGTACTTTGGTTGAGAAATTTGGTCATCGTCTGAAAAAAGGAAGTAGATAGTGAAGCTATTGTAGTGCCACCTACAAAGATTTTTTCCCACATTTTACCATGCAGCAATATTAACTCACACTTAAGTAGATAACAGGAAAACATTTAAAAGTTTTTCGGTAGATAAATGTAACAAAGACTAGATCCAAAAGGGCTGAAACATAGGTTCCCATAGTTATTGTTGCAGGTAGGCTGAGATCTGCTGGGTCATGGTTAGTTGGATGTGATTAAAGATTATCATTTCCCATCCTCTGTTCTAGTATAATTATTTTCCTGCTTCATTAATTGCATGCAATTTTGCAATTTTCTGTTGAGAGGTTTTTACAGTGTCTATGCCAGTTTTTCCTCCTCCCTTTGTAGTTCAGTTTAGGTTAGCATGGGAGGTAATCATGGCCCCAGTTGTGGCCATGTTTGTCCAATCCCAGTAAAGCAGTGAGCATGTGCCATTGTAGTTAGAATCTTCCTGGCATGCCTAAGCGAATGGGGCACTGCTCTGATATGCACTTAGGTCCTATCCCTACCTAGGACCTCTCACTCTCCTCTTAGTTTTAAGGTACATTAGAAAAAATAAATCTGTCACAGCGAAGATATATTTTACAAGTCACTTCAGACAAGACTAAAGAAGTAGACCAGAGCAAGGTAAACATTAAACATATTTCATGCAAAGTTTCATCATGTGAATGAAGTAAAGCTTAGTCAGTATCGACAGGAGATGATTGGTTTTCTAATGTTTTCAATCCTGATACATAATGAGTTCTGTAAAAAAATTTAAGACTAGTATTTTTGTGAACAAACAGATGACTCCTGTATTTCATAAGGCACATGACATTCTGTAAGCTATATGCACACAGGTGGAAGACCAGTTATATCAGTTGCAGCAAGCAGGGAAAACACCTGTGACTACCTGTGACTTAGGGAAGTATGGGGCATTGTGTGGATTTTAAAGTGTCCATGAAAAGATTTATGTAGACTCATATACAATGCCCAAATTGTAGGAAAACTTTGCCAAGTTTGAGATAGTTCGTCTTATGAAAATTAATAATTACTGAAAACACCATCATGAAAATGAATTACATATATACCACCTGCCTGCCATGCTACAGAAAGAATTCCTGCTAGAAATTATTAAGGATGTGGCAATTTCCCTACCTAATTTTTGCTTGAAGTTGTCTGATATCTTGGGTTTCTGTGGGAGACTGTGATTGTTGCTGGCAGTTGGCTGGTCAACTTGGGTTCCGAGCAACGTGTTCAGCCTGCAACTAGCAGTGGTCCAACATCTAGGCGGGTGCTTTCCTATACTAAGCACTGTGAGGTCCACCTGAGTACACATCTTGACTATGAGTGACGTCACAGTGTTGATGTCTTACCATCTGATTAATTCAGCTTTTTCTACTCCAGCACAGTTGCAACTTTGAAGCTAAGAAGATTGAGTGCAAAATAAATGAATGTAAATCATTCTGCACATGTGCAAAAATGAAATGCAGAAACATTGGACACAACATTAAAATAATAGAAATTTTCAGCTCTGTGTAGTTGCCAGTAGGAGAGTAAGGGAAATAGGAAATTTTATATAATGCCAGGTTTTACCGAGCTGGGTAAGAAATGACTCTCGAGCATTATGGGTGAATAAGCTAAGTATTTGTCTTGTTTTACTATGTCGTAATGTTGGAGACCAAACATTTCACTGGAAACACATGTGATAACTTTTTGCAACCTTGATAGTTTTTTTGCCCTGCAGAGACAATTCCATGAAAAGATATTTTCAAATCATAGATATGAAGGCGGTAGGTACTATTGCCAAAGATTTTAACGCACTTCCTTTAATATACATAAACAATTTTCTGTGAAAGCATTTTGAGTCCAACCAGATGGATGACAGTTAATATTGTGTATAGTTGTTGTCAGAAGAATATTTACATGCCATAATATATTGTATTTGCATTTTAATTGCCACAAAAATTATATGGTACCTGATTTTGTACTTTTTTGCATTTCCTGTGGCGTTTTTGTAATATATTTTTTATGGTAAGGTATTTAAAAAATAAGACATTTTACAGCATTTTATTTATTTCGTTGAAACAGCCTGTGTGGTGATATTTACCTTGCATTAACACATCTTAAGTGACAGGCATCCATTTATATTATTTATGGTGCTTTATTCTACTAAGATTTTTTTGTAGTGATTCTCGTTTGTGCCAAGAAATGGCTTCTTGGTGGTTTTAGGCATGGGCCCAGTTAGACTGTGGGCATTTGCACACCTGAGGTGTAAATGCTGACAGCTCAGGGCCTCAAGTTAATTGGAGGAAAAGTATTCAAAGTGCTGGACTTGAAAATATCTTACCAAAAACTAGAGGTGAGACCATAGTCTCATGAAACCAAGGTAACATTTTGATAGTGGGAAAATGAATGAATTAAAGGAAAAGGTCTTCACGGTATTAAAATGTTTAAATAAATATAATATCAAAGTAAACTTGGAAAAGTGTCAGTTTCTCCATGTGTCAACAGTAATTTTTGGGTCACAACATTGACAAGGTGGGAGTACACCCAACTAAATATGAAGTGAAGACCATTTGTGAGGTAAGCACCTCTCAAAATGTGACACATTTGAAATCCTTTTTTGGTTGCTTCAATTTTATCACCTACACTATTCTAGAAACACTTTATTGGCTTACTCAAAAAAATAGCCATTTTATGTGGAATGAAAAGTGCAGTAGCACATTTGAATGGGCCAAGGCAAGCTTAAAATTAAATGTATTCTTGGCATATTTCAGTCCTTCATTACATTTGATGCTTATTCATATAGTGTAGGTGCCATACTAAGCCATTGAGTAAATGGTGTGGAACAACCAGTGCTGTTTTCTTTCAGTATGTTATCAAAACCAGAACAAAACAAATTTCTTGCAAATTGACAGGGAAGTATGAACTATCATTACAATCACAATTAAATGGTGAATTGCAATTAGTAAGCATTGAAATATTCTCAAAAATGTGAAATGATATAAAAAATACTGCAAAATGTGAAAAAAGTAAAATAAACATTAATTCATGAGATACTAACTTAACTAGGAAAAAAATTTTCAGAATATTGTAAAAAAAATGTGTGAAAAACCAAAGAGGTCATTTAAGTAAAAAATATTTTTACATTAATTTATGTTTTCTTTTCATAATACAGCTTATAACCTAAATGTAAAATTATTTCTGCTCTATCATATGTACATTTCTGCTAACATTTCTGAGGATGACTTATGGAGGTGTTGGTGACATCTTGGTCTGAGGCAGCATTAAGTTGGGTCCACGTAGACTCTCCTCCATATATTTGGTAGTGGCTCCATCAGGTGTACGGAGTTATTATGCATTAACAGTATATCAGGTTTTTCAGGGTTACAATGGGCCTACATATTTCATGCTTATTGATGATAACACCTGTAGGGAATGGGTTCCATTGGTGGTTGACTTTGTGAAAAATTAAGTGCATAATGCATGTAGATTGGCAGGGCAGGTGCCCTGATTCCAACGCTATCAAGCATGCTTAGAACACATTTGGGCATCATACTATGGGGTATCTAATACCTCTAAAAACCATTCAGGAACTTCAGGTGGCTTTGGTACAGGAATGTGACTCTGTCTTCAAGAACTACTTGACAGTCTCATTCCCAGCTTGGGAACTCATTGTACTGCATTTGTGTCATTCTGTGATGATCACACATCTTATTTACTCTTTGTTATAATTATGTCATATCAGTGGTGTGATGTAGGTAGTGTTGGCCAGAATGTGGTCTGTTATTACCAGATGATCTGAGTGCAGGGTGAACAAAAATCTGTTACACAATGTCTTTGGGTGTGCTGTTAACTAAACTCATATAGTTTGTTGTTGCTCATGTAAGTTGAAATGCACACAGTTGTACACTCATGAGCAGTTGAATTAGACACACCTGCCATGTTGGCGAAATGCTGCTGTGATTGCCCCATCGAATGGCATAGTGCCCACCCACACATAATGGGGAAGAAACAAGATTACTGTACATTTGACTGTGGCCAAATAATTGAAGCCAGGCATGACGTATGGGGCACACTATCACCGGCGTTGTGCCGTCATTGAGATTTCCACAGACCACCATGTCAAGAGTGTACCATGAGTTAATGGATTTGGATGAACTCAATTTCACCAGTGGAACTGCTATGTTATACAACTTATCAATAATAGGGGTCACTGTCAGCTAGCTTGGTTTATAACAGCAGATAAATAGATCATAGTGCAGCAGATCACTTACCAGTTCAATACTTTACCACAATGACCTGTGAGAAGTCATACCATCCAGAACCATCTCCTCGTTATAAGGTGAAGCCATCACCACACTAAGGTGTTTCTAATTAAGCTGCTCATGAGTGTATTAACCTTGATTTGTGCACATTAGTTTATTGCTTGAGTTTTATTGACATGGAAATTTGAGTGGATATATTTGTCACCAAAGGTAAAACTTTTACATTTTTAATTAATTGGTTTTAGATGCATTTATAGCAAGATAGAGAGGTTCTTATTGTACTCCTGTTGCTTCAGTGTTTTTAATATGTCTTTTTACAAATTTATTAACATTTTTCAGTGTAAAAGAGCAACTTTAGCCTTTTTTACTTAGATGATAGTAGTAGCATTTTGTGTAGAAATAAGTTTTGATTCTGCCATGTTATTTATAACATTGTTAATGCATTTGCTGCTTGAATTAACATTGAGTTTTTAACTAAATTCATTAATCATTCTTTAAATTATTACATGGTTGTGAGGGAATATGGACGCAATGTAAATTGGGCAGTTATATTTGACCTGCAGTGATCGGAGGGAGCTATCATAGCAAATTAAATATAGGGTACTTTCATTACATTTATCAAAAATTTCATTCATATGCAGGGTTACAGCTTTTGTAACATGATGTTAATTTAAGGATTCAGTGATTTCAAACAAAAATCATTTAAATGCACTATAATTTTTGTTTATTTTACCATTATAGGTTTAATTTATGAAGTACTAGTATAGTAATATTTTTAAAATAATTTTTGTAAACATTATATCCCCATATGTTATGTTAGACATAAACCCATTACCTTCCATTCATCAGTCCAGTGCCAGTTGATGTTTCAAAGATAGTTCAGGTATGATACATTCCCAATCATTCAAAATCATTGGAACACTCAGGGCATATATGTAATTTTTTTGAGATGGGGAGGTGTGGCAAACATTGGCAGGGTATTCTTGTGGGTAAAAGAAGACAAATGATGTACAACCCATGGTCCACATGAAAAAAACATGGGGTGTGACTGTGTCTGGGACACTGCAGTTTGTTTTGCGTCAATACGTCTACGTTTTTACGTTTCCGGCACCGCTTCACTCGATCATATGGGGTTTCATGGGTATCACTGGATTGATCTTGAAATGCTCTTTCCAACCGTATACAAATGTTTGTATTTCAACTTGGCTTTGTGATGAGTATAGGCCGACATTGTGTTAAGTTTTCAATTTTTTTACTTTAAACTCATACAATTTCACCATAACCACGCCACACAAATGTTTAATGCACTCAATCGATTGATCTCGATGAGATCTGTTGATTAAAACTTAAACGAACATCATAACTACTCCGCGTCAAAAGTTATACTATGCGGAAATTATGAGACGCTGCAAAACAAACTCAAAATGGTGGTGCCCCCACCCCTGTCATGCGCGAGGCTTCGCAGTCCTCACTCAACGTAACAAATTCTTTGATCCTTTGGCAATCAAGTGGTGGAATAGAATTTTAGATGTATACGATAGATTCGGAGCTGCAATGCCAAACTGTATCCCCCGATTTGGTTATCATTAGATTTTCTGGATTGCCCACTATGGTTGCAAATTTAAAGATGTATTCACGTCAAAAGTATGGACAGTAGAGGGAATTATTAGTGGTGGGAAAGATGCATTTATTTGATACCACATGAAAATGCCTTGCAGTTTATCCATGAGATTTTGGACAGTAATATGTTAAAATGTGGTCATTGAAAAGGTAAGTATATTGAATGCATAACTCACCCCTTCATACAAATAATAAGTGTTGCCACCCAATTACAGGCAATAGTATGTGTTCGGGTATGTATTAATCACATTTTGGGTACAAACAATGAAACAAAGGGTCTGCAACAATGCCAATCAATAAAATCAAGTATCATGGCATCAATATAGAATGATTACAACTGAGGATACATTTCTGTTTTTCAAAAATAATAATCTTGAAATATCTTCTGAATATGAGATTCAGGTGTTCATACCAGAAAATTACAGAAATCTCTATGGGTGAAATCAAGCTGTTCTTGGACTTGATAATAATAGTATGTGATTTTTTAGTTTTAAATCTGTGTCTAAAAAATTATTATAGTGTTTTGCAAGCAACCTCAGCAGTCATGATTTCTGACAAAGAAAGGGCCGAAAACATTGTCTTTGGATACAGCGCAAAACACTATCACTTTGGAGGAAGCACGCTCATGTTCGGTGGTTTCATGTGGAGGCTCCTGACCCCATATATGCACGTTGTGCCGATTCACCTTACCATTTGTATAGAACGTCGCTTCATTGCTAAAAACCAGCTTAGACATGATGGCATCGTCTACCTCGTTCTGGGGGAGAACGAACGCACAGAAATCACGTCTCAGTTCTTTATCCCTTTTGGTAAGAGCCTGTACAAGCTGTAACGTTTATGGTTTGTACAGCAATCACTTTCGCAACACTGTCCATACCGTTGATTGATGGATTTGCATTTCTCGGCTAGCTTGTCGAGTTGATTTTCTCGGACAGTGAACGAACGCTTGTTGAATCCGTTGCACATTCTCTTCGGACACACGCGGCCGCCTGGAACTTTTGCCTTCGCAAAGCACCCTGTGTCACGGAACTGACGAAACCAACATACGATACACTACCTATCGGGAGGACGACGTCCGTATTTGCGCCGGAATTCTTGTTGAACAGTTGTAACCGATTCATATTTAGCAAACTGAATAGCACAGAACTCCTTCTGTTGTTCCATCACCATCGTGATGCGGACTAACACACAACACACACTCATAGTGTGACAACAGACGCTCCCAGTGTCATTTCTCGGCACATAAAGGAAACATCAAACCGTCCCCTTCACATTGACGTGTCGAATGCAGTAAGCTACACCCTCACTACTTCAAACCGAGCGTTACGAATGCCATTCAAACCGTAACACCGGACATGCTGACAAGAGCGTGGAACAAGTTCTATTATCGCGTAGATGTCATTTGGGCCGCTCATGGTGGTCACAATAAACATTTATGAATATATGGTAAACAAACTTCACAGTTCCACGGTTCATTTGATTGATCAATCAAGGTTGTAGGTTGTTTTGTTTTGATATTATAGACCTTCAAAGTTGGGGTGTTCTTTTATATTCAGTCTGTATATGTAACATCAGAATTTGTTATGTAAATGTACCCATGGCTACAACGTGACCATCCTCCATCCACAATAACTGTTATGAATGTGATTCCTATCTTCGTTACATCGCCAATTTATTTTAGTTCTTGTTACTCTCTTTGTACTTCCAACATTTGTTCCAGAAGAAATTATTTCCTTATCGAAAAACTGAAAACCCCTATTATTGCATGTAAAAAACTGGTTTAAGATCCATGAAATGGGAAGTGAAATGAAACTGGAGACAAGGAGCTTAGCAGGCACTTCACAAACTTGCAGAATGCATGAGTATAATGGTAAATATTTATTGTAGTTAAAAGCATTCTTAATGAAACAGGTAATGACCTGAAGATTCCAATCCATACTGCAGTGATGATTTGTGTTAAAGCCTTGTTGCTGTTTACATTATGTTACACTAATCTGACTTGACTATCTTGTGGCACAAGGTTGTTTACCGCTTCCTGGTTTATAATTAATCTGTTAAATTCATACATTGAAAATTTTGTTATAATTACATGAGATGTGAAAGTTTATAAAAAATTACTCATTTAATGTTATATACTTATACACTGAAGAGCCAAAAAAACTTGTATATGCATGTGTATGCAAATAACAGAGGTACGGAACCAATCAGAGTAACGCGATGCGATCAGCAGCTAGATCGGTTACTGCTGCTACTATGGAAGGTTATCAAAATTTAAGTGAGTTTGAACGTGGTGTTATAGTCGGCACACGAGAGATGGGACATAGTATCTCCGAGGGAACATTTGTATGTTCGCGTACTACCATTTCACGAGTGTACCATGAATATCGGGAATCCGGTAAAATATCGCATCTTAGACATAGCTGCGGCCGGAAAAAGATTGTGAAAGAACGGAACAAACGACGACTGACGAGAATCATTAAACATGACAGACGTGCAACCCTTTCCAAATTGGCGCAGATTGGATTTGTGGACTGCCCTGCAGGATTCATGGTGTGAATTGTCTCTTGAATACCTTCAGACATTAG
>NQII01000249.1:516920-547154 GCA_002778355.1 Clitarchus hookeri | reverse complement strand
ATATATATATATATATATATATATATATATATATATATATATATATATATATATATATATATATATGTGTGTGTGTGTATATATAAATAATATATATATAATAATATAAAAATTACCTTCCAAATTTTTTATCTCAGTGTTCTGAAAATTCTTCTTACAGATCAGATTGATTCCCATAAGAGAATACTTCTTCCATATTTGCATATCCACCACCAGTAGAATTAAAGCCCAAACTACATCACAAAGCATTATATAAGGTTACCACCTTTCAAAAATCATTAAGCTGGACAACTTTTTTTAAATGAAATTTTACAAGCAGCTGAAAGATTCTACTAGTGAGACAGACAACTATTTTGATAAATATTTTTATGTTGTCATTTCTTTACTTTTTAAAATAACCAAATTAAAAATGAACATAATATTAATACATTCTTACAAAATGTAGATTTCTCAATTAGGCCTTATATTTTAATGTTCTAATCTCTTTACTTCTTAACATTACCAAGTTAAAATTAAACATAATATTAATACATAGACCTACGAAGCATAAATTTCTCAATTATGTCGTAGTTAAATCTGATAATAATTAAACAACATCCTAAAAATTAAGTAACACCCTACTAATATATATATATATACTAGCTGACCCGGCAAACGTTGTTTTGCCATAAAAAGTATTTCTAGTGATTATAGTATTAGAAAAAAATAACTATAACTTATTGTTATTGTTGCTCGTGACAAGTGTTGAGTACTGTTGAGGTTATATAAAATTAATTAAATAACTGAACGTGAGAACTACACTTATATATTAGATAAGTTAATAAATATTAATAAAATGGAAATACAAACAATTACAGCTTTGCGATCAATAATAAAGTTAATTAAGAAGTACACTTAATTATTGAAAATATAATTGTAAACACGTCACTACTACGATCTGAGCACAAATGAATAAGAGAAAGGTTATTGTGTGAGAGAAAGTGGAGACCGGCTACTCCGTGCTGTGTCACTGGGAGACACCTGGTGGGAATAAATTGTAACCTAGATCGATAAATGATCGATGATAATTGATCAGTTATCGACCTAGGGTAAAATTTATTAAATTACTAATATCGCTATAAAAAAATAAGGGTTGGTGGTAGAAGGGTGAAAATTTAGGAGGGTATGTATTTTTTGATGCCACATCATAAAAAAATAAAAAATAAAAATTTTGTTCAAACAATAAAAAAAAATTGTTTGGGGGTGGCCACCCTTATTACATAGTGGAGACCGGCTACTCCGTGCTGTGTCACTGGGAGACACCTGGTGGGAATAAATTGTAACCTAGATCGATAAATGATCGATGATAATTGATCAGTTATCGACCTAGGGTAAAATTTATTAAATTACTAATATCGCTATAAAAAAAATAAGGGTTGGTGGTAGAAGGGTGAAAATTTAGGAGGGTATGCATTTTTTGATGCCACATCATAAAAAAATAAAAAATAAAAATTTTGTTCAAACAATAAAAAAAAATTGTTTGGGGGTGGCCACCCTTATTACTTAGGGGTGTAAAAAATAGATATAAATATATTCTCAGTCCTACCGAGTATACATAAAAAATTTCATAAAAATCGGTCCAGCCGTTTCGGAGGAGTTCAGTGACTAACACTGTGACGGGAGAATTTTATATATTAGATAAATATATATATATATATATATATACATTTTTTTTTTTTTATATATGTTTTAGTTTCTTAACAGCTGTCTCAAAAAGAGGCAAAATGTGTTGCAGAGAAAGTAGGTAGCACTCAGGAAGTGAATGGTCAGTTTTAGCATTATAGTTTCTATTTGAGGCTACAAACTGCCAGATTAGTTTCAAACATTCTTCCTCAACCTGTGAAAAAAATGTGAATTATGAGTAGGCCAGCAGTGTATAATTCTTTGAACTGTATCCAAACAAAGTCAACAAATTGTTTCAGTGACTCAACATTTGTGCTGCTGAAGAACCAAACTCACTATATAAGGTACCTTGAGAAAAAAAGATTCAACATCATAGGGAAATGTTTTTAATGCATTTTTATGGTGTGTTGATTATGTGGCATTTGCAGTTTGATTTCTTGATTAATGGATTTTCCTTTTTAAGCAACACAAAAACTGAATTGTTCTTGCCATTGGACTCCGTTATATGCATCACTGTATTGAAAATGTCTTTGTGATTTTTTTGGAATCTACATAAAAGTCCAGTAGTCTCTGACATTCACATCAAAATATTGGACTGCATATGGAAATGTTTTAATATTGCCTGTAAGGACCAAGAACAATTTGTGAAATAGCTGTTGCCTTGGTTCTATCACAAGATATTGTTACGCGCTCACTGCTTTGTCCCGCCCGAGCGAGTGGAATTGAACGACAGAGCAGTTACATGATAGTGACTACAAGTCACAAGGGATATTTGGAAGATCAGGTGGGCGATAATCCCAGACGCGCCGATCTAGTTACAAAAAGCGAGCTGCCTTGATAATCCTTTTGTGATGCATGCCCCTGACCTTCAGCTGATTGAATTTCCACGTTTATCTGAAGAACTTTCAAGTGGTTTACTGCCCTAAATTCTATCAGCATGATTCGGGGTGTGTCAAACTTTCTAGGTCAAGGCTGGCAGATTATAAATATTACGACGGGCCTCCAGGCTGGGAGTTGGTGAGTGGATGAGTGGCTGGAGTTTCAATGATAGACAACGAGCTAAACCAGCGGCGAGAGAAGTGGCTCAGCGGGAGGAAAATCTGCGACTAGGAGCATCAGCGCAGTGAAGAGTATGACTGGCAGGTTGAACTATTGGACTGGGTGCGTGAGTGAAAGACATTACAAATTATGGCAACAGACAGACTAAAAGTGTGTTAATGATGAGTATGAGTTAATTGACTATAACCAAACAGAGATATTAAGAACAATTTTAATTAGAGTTATAAAGGATATAAAATATTGGGCTCACTGAGAAATAAAAAGAGTAATAGTGGAGATAGATTACTACTGTAAATAACAGCTGCGTGAATAAATTAAAAATTGAATTTAGTTCTTTTATTGTTATTAGGAACCTCCATCCCTCACGAACTCAGGTACACCCATCAGGTGTCTTGTAACACTGGTGTCAGAAGAGTGATGGAGGCATTTAAATGTAAATTAAGTTAGGCAATAGGCTAATAATAAGTTATTTTAAAACAAATTTAATCAGTTTTAGTAATTGTAGTGAATTTTAACTAGAAAAATGTCTGCAGAACTAGAGGCACTACGTGCATTAATTGAGGGATTAAGTATCCAAGTGAATGCAAGTGTAAATAGCTTGAGAAAAGATGTAAATAATAAAATAGGTAGTTTGAACGAGAATGTATATAGTGTTGTGAATAGTGTTAATGAGAATGTAAATAGCCAGATAACTAATAAAGGTGAATTATTACATAAGAAAATAAGCACTATAAATGAGAATGTTGACAGAAAAATAGACACTGTAAATGAGAATGTTGACAGGAAAATAGACACTGTAAATGTAGACAGGAAAATAGAAGGCATTAGTGAGTTAGTGAATATGAGAATGGACAGTGTAGATGGCTGATCAGCTGAACAGCGGGCTTACTACCTTGCTGCTCTACTGAGAGGCCCTGCACTGAGCATTCTACAATCTCTGCCAGAGCGACATCGACTGGAGTACCCCACACTGGTGTTGCTTTGGTTTGGCGACTGGTACCTGCAACATGCCCACCATGCACAGATGCAAAGCCGCACCCAGCAACCAAGGGAGCCACTGCAGGAGCTATGGCAAGACATTGTGTAGCTGTCTGAACTCTCTCTGAAGGGTGCTCTGAGGAGGCACGTGACATCATCACATTCAGCTTCTTCATCGTTGCCATTGCCAACCCAGAGGTATGGCAAGCAGTATGTCTGGCTGCACCCCACAACATGCAGGATGCACCGGCCCGAGCACTGGAGGTGGAGTCAGCAAGACAGAGGGCCACACCCCGACGTCCGGTACGAGCAGTGATGCTGAACGAAGACAACAAAGACAGAATAATGCAGACACTGAAGGAGTTGCAGACGACTATGAGGGACATTGCTTCCAGGGTCTGTGCTACAGAGCCTAGCTGCCCCCACCCAAATGGCCAGAGTGTTGGTCATGTGGACAAGCGAGGCACCTGAGAAGCACCTACTGCCCACAACAGCAGCAGCAGAAGCAGCAGCTAGAAAAGAGGCAGCGAGAGGCAGATGAGAATTCAGTACATTAGGAAAACTTGTAAACACGGATCTTGGGGGCAAAGTTCTGTGACTGCTGGAAGGAAGGCCCCAATGTTCCTACATGTACGGTCTGTGAAACAGGATTGGGATGCAATACTGGTGGAGGGGATCTTGAATGATGTTCATTGCCAGATGGTCGTCGACACTGGGGCGACCATAACAGTAATAAGATCAGACATTCTCCGGCCTTCCCTCCAGCAATCGTCCAACGACAATATGGAATGATGCTGTTTGACTACAGTAACAGGTGATACCACACCTGTTAGAGGTAAGAGAAAAGTAATCTTGAAGCTTGGTGACCTTAGCACAGAGTATGATATATACATAGCAGAAATAAAGGATGAATGTCTTTTGGGGCTTTATGTACTGCGTAGGCTGGGGTGCTGTATCAATACTCATCTTGGTGTACTATGGGTAGGCAGTACAGCGTTGGTGGTGTCAACACAGAATAATTTGTCCTCCCCAATTAGCTGCTCAGTAGTCTTTGGCCAATCCACTGTGCTGCCCACTTCTAGTGAAATTGTCATTACGGACAGATTTCAGGGAAAGTTTGCCAGACATTTGGGTCTAATTGAGCCAGTAGAGAGGAATGGCATTCTGCCAGAAGTCTTTGTAGCAAGGACTTTGGTCTCTTCTAATTCTGACTGTTTTCCTGTTAGAATAATAAATTTGTCCGATAGTGACATTCGTCTTGAGGAAGGGGCCATGATAGGTGTTTGCAAGCAGGTGACACAGATTCTTCCTAATGTTCCAGACGATTCTAGAGTAGAACAAATAGAATGTCCTTAACCAGAAGTACTGGATGAACTGCTAGTACAAACAAGAGAAAATCTTAACTGGCACCCGGAGAAGGCTGTTTCTGAATTACTGCAGAGAAATAGGGATGCCTTCGCCTGACCTTGGAAGGACTAACGTTACCTGCCACCACATTGATACAAGAGATGCTAGGCCCATAAAGCAGCCACCAATATGACTGTCACTAGCTTCAAATGAGGTAGTTGAGAAAATTCTGAATGAAATGAGGGAGTTAAATGTGATAGAATCATCAACTAGTTCATAGTCATCATCCATTGTACGTGATAAGAAAAAAGATGGCTCGCTGAGGTTTTGTGTAGATTATTGTCAGCTTAATAATGTGACAAAGAAAGACTCTTATCCGCTTCCAAAGATAGATGACACATTGAACAGCTTAGCAGGTTCGCAATGGTTTTCTACTTTGGACATGAAGAGTAGGTACTGGCAGTGCGAGGTGGTCCAGAGGACCAAGAGAAGACTGCATTTTGTGTCCAAGGGAAAGAAACCTGACAGTTCAAAGGTATACCTTTTGGGTTATGTAATGCCCCTGCCACCCTTGAATGCCTGATGGAAGAAGACCTGCATTTAGATATCTGTCAGGTTTACCTAGATGACATTGTTGTGACAGGGATGACATTAGAAGAGCACCTATCACGCTTAGACTCTGTATTCCAGGAAGTGGCCACAGTTAACTTGAAACTAGTTCCTAAGAAGTGCCACCTGCTCCAAAAGAAAATAAATTTCTTGGGAAATGTGTCAGCCCACGGAATAGGAACAGACGCTGAGAAGACCAAATCAATAAGAAATTGGCTGACACCAACTGACAAAACTGAAGTGTGGAGTTTTTTGGGATTATATTCCTATTACCGTCAATTTTTACCTGGGTTCACCACGACCACCAAGCCACTACATGAACTGACTGAGGCGAAAAGAAAATTTGGATATCTCCACCAGTCCTGGGTTTCCCGAAAAGTGAGAGCATGTTCATTTTGGACACTGATGCTAGTGATGTAGGCATTGGAGCTTTGTTATCTCAGGTTCAGGACGGGAAGGAAAGACCACTAGAATACTTCAGTAAGGGATTGCATAAGCCTGAGAGAAATTACTATGTTGCACGAAAGGAACTTTTGGCAATGTTGAAGGCAATTTCACTCTTCCACCCCTATCTTTATGGCAGATACTTTATTCTAAGAACCAACCATACTTCATTGCACTGAAGAATCCCAAAGGTCAAATAGTCTGGAGGATACAGCATCTTTAAGAATATGACTTTGACATACATCACAGATTTAGACGCCTTCACAGCAATGCAGATGCACTTTCTAGAAGGCTATGTGAGCCAATTTGTCATCATTGTGAAAGCCAGGAAAACAAGAATGGCAAACTGAAAGTACAGAGAACAGGAATTCGAGGTTCTCGTATCTTGTGTTGGGTTACCTACCTGGAGTAATGAGGGTATTAGGACAGATCAACTGAATGATCCCACTATGCAGCCACTATTAGAATGGAAAGAAGCTGGCTGTCTGCCAAAATGGGAATATGTATCTAATCTGAGCGCATCAGTCAAAGCATACTGGACACAATGGAATTCCCTCGTACTGAAGAATGGCGTACTTTACAGTAACTGGGAAAGTAATGATGGAAAACATATATGGTTACAGTTGGTCCTCCCAGAATGCAGGGTTCCTAAATTCATAAAGGAACTGCATAATGCTGCAGCCAGTGGGTATTTTAGTGTAATAAGAGCCTTGGCAGAATTAGACTGAGATTCTACTGGTTTTATTGTCGGGAGGATGTCGAGAAGTGGTGCTGAATGTTCGACACCTGCACTGCAAGAAAAGGCCAAAGGACCAGGGGACAAGGTCACCTCCAGAAATATAATGTTGGAGCCCCATTTGAGAGGATAACAGTATATATTCTGGGTCAGAGAGGGGTAACCGGTTACAGAGAGGGGTAATCGGTATCTACTGGTGGCCCAAGATTATTTTAATAAGTGGCCTGAGGTCATTTCCCTCCCAAACCGGGAAGCACGTAATGTAGCTAAGGCATTCATAGATCATATCTTCTCGAGGTTTGGGGTGCCACTAGAACTCCATTCCGATCAGGGAAGAAACTTTGAAGCTGCAGAGTTCCGAGAGGTAACAAAGATTCAGGGAATGAGTAAAACTGGGACTACATTCTTACACCCTCAGTTGGATGGAATGGTCGAGAGGCTTAACTGCACTCTTGAGCAGTATCTGTCAATCTTTGTGGCAGAAAACCAAAATGATTTGGATTTAAATATGCCATTGTTTCTACTTGCTTACCGCTTGGCAGTTCACGAGTCCACAAGGGTAACACCGTCAAAGATGCTGTTTGGAAGAGATCTACGCCTTCCTAGTGACCTGCTGTTTGGCTGACAGACAGAAGAGGAATCTGCAGTGCCTGATTATGCTAGTGAATTATGTAACAGTCTAGTTGGCATTCATGATTTTGCTCGACAGCACCTCAGAATAAATAGTGACTGGATGAAGATGCTGTATGATAGGAGAATGTCAGACGAGGTATTCAAGAAGGACCACCGGTGTGGCTGTACAACCCCCAGATGCAAAAAAGGGTACTTACTGCCTGAAGCTACAGAAATTTTGGGAATGTCCCTACAGGATTATGAATACAATCAATGAAGTCTTTCAGATTTGTCATTAAAGCTCTTGGGTGAAGCCACATCGACTGACTAGCACTCTATGAAGGTCCAGGTGTTGCAGTGTCTGTTTAGGACAGACTTGAGGAGGAGGCAGTTTTAAGTGTGTGCTGCTTTGTTCCGCACGAGCAAGTGGAAGTGAAAGACATAGCAGTTACATGATAGTGACTGCAAGTCACAAGGGATATTTGGAAGGTCAGGTGGGCGATAATCCCAGATGCGCATATCTTGTTACAAAAGGAGCCGCCACAATAATCCTTTTGTGGCATGCACCCCTGACCTTCAGTTGATTGAATTTCAACATTTATTTGAATGATTTTCTAGTTGTTTACTCGGGGTGCGTCAAACTTTCTAGGTCAAGGTCAGCAGAGTATAAATAGTGTGACGACCTCTGGGCCAGGGGTTGATGAATGGATGAGTGGCTGGAGTTTCAGCGATAGACTATAGACTAAACGAGCGGTGAGAAAAGTGATCAGCGGGATGAAAATTTGGGACTGCGAGCATCGCCACGCTGAAGAGTACGACTGGCAGGTTGAACTATTGGACGGGGTGCGTGAGTGAAAGACATTACAAATTATGGCAACAGACGGACTGAAAGTGTGTTAATGGTGACTATGAGTTATTTGACTATAACCAAACGGAGACATTAAGAACAACTGTATTTAGATTTAGAAAGGACATTAAATATTGGGCTCACTGAGAAATAATACGAGTAATATTGGAGGTAGATTACTACTGTAAATAACAGCTGTGTGAATAAATTATTAATCAAATTTAGTTCTTATATTTTTATTTAGACTTCCATCTCTCACAAACTCAGTTACGCCCCTCAGGCGTCTCCTAACAATATGTTTGCTGCTTTTTTACTATCAGCAAATAAAGAATGGTTCCGTTTCCTGTAGCAATTCAATGTAATTCTTGCTGTGCAGCTTGAGTTCTTGTGACATCTGTCTTACCAACATAATTATAGAGTTGTAGTTACCCTTATTATATTGTGTATAATGTACTTATAGCTAGAATTAGAGCATTCCAGTGCATTTAGATACAAAAATGAAAATTGCTGAAATGCTGCTTATCAGGTTCTTCCCCTGCACACTCCATATACACATATGATAAAAAAATTAACAATTTTTATGGAATGACTTATAGTTTATTAATCATTGAGAATATTGTAAAAATTCATAGAAAAAAAAATATATTTTTATAATGTTGTTTTAAAAAGTTTTGTAGGTTAACTGTTATGTAAGAAGTAAGAAAATTCTTCTAGCTGAATTTTGACAGGATCATCACATTCCTCAAAGCGAAACAATCCACAACTATGCACAATCAAGTTCATTCTAGATTTTATACAGCTCTATCAGGGAATGACTTCACTGCCCTAGCTGGTTATCAGAAATTCATTTCCTATCAATTTCTGAACTTGATGATATGTTTAAAAACAATACATTGAAGACCACCTTATGTTTTTGGGGAAAGAAAGTCAGATGAAAATTAATTTCACTCTCTGAGTTTATGAAAGAGCCATATATCAGCTCTAGAAGAAACTCATTCTCACTGCCACCATAAAGTAAAAGTATAGATTTTCTTCCAGCCTCAGAAGTTTCACCATAAAGTTCTTTGTTTCTTAAGATGCTACTGTTGAACCTAGCAAGATTACTAAGGGTGGAGACAAATTTGCACTTCAACTCCACAATGTCATAGATTAGTTTTTTGCAAAATCACTAAGCAAAATTAATTTTAACATGTCTTCCTCAGATACTTCTCTCCAATATCATTGTTACTGAAAAACAATCACCAAGTCCAAAAATGGATATGAAAATAACTGTTGTGAATACACGAAGCTGAAAAGCCACTTAGCATATGCTAGATCTTATTCACAAGATAAATTATTTGCACCCATTGAACTTTATATAATTTCATGTAAATATCTTAAATGTCACATGAAGAGGACATTTAGCTGTAGGAAAGTTGGACGTAAGTGTCCAGTAATATGTAAATATTGCAATGGATTATTGGATCACCATGTATTTGTCCATGTGATTAAATACTGTTCTCGGTAAAGTGAGCACTTTTGACGTCCTAGTTACTTTTAACCTATCAGTCATATTTTATACTTCCATCACTTTTTAAAATGAATATTGCCATGTAAGTCATAAACACAGTGTACATATTTCACCATACTCTAAAGTTATTGTCTACGGCTATAATAAAATATATTTATTGACCATTATTCCAAATGAGAGGGCTTCAAAAAGTGCTCACTGTATCGTAAATAGCCTATACCTCACAATAAACTACCCCTCTCTATTAAAGAACTTAAATATATGTTAAAACTTTAATTGGTAATTTCTTTTCTACAAGTTTTTACAATACTTTCATTAATAATTTTACAAAATATTATTCATTACCATTTGTTATTATCCCACATGAGCTGCCATTAAAAAAAATTTCCTTGAATTTTCGTGTTATGAAAAGATGTGAATTAAAATTGTAAAATAAATTGTTCATATAACCTCTGAAAATTAAGTTCTAGAAATACAATGGATATAAACGTTTTATAGAACATTTTCTGAAGATTCATTTTTATAATAACATACTATGCATAGAAAAACAAATTCTTTATTATAGGTACAAATGCTCAAGATGGCAGCCAAGTCTAAGGTGATAAAGTGGTATAGATTATGTCATAGAGAGTGGCTGTAAGAAGAGAGCAATTTTTTTTTTCAGGGTTTCCTGTTATCTTTTTTACCTTTATGACCCCTTGGTGAATGGACTAACTGTAAACTGAAGAAGGGCAAGAAAGTTCTTAGCTTTGCTGGTAAAAAAGTATGCTTGGAATTATATTTATTTTGTAAATTACATTTTGGTCTTTGTGGTCTTGTACTCATTTCTTGTGGATATATAGTTTTCAGTTGTTTGGTTATCATTTAGACAAGCAGCACTTCTTATTACTCTAAACCCTATGTTTAGTCCCAATAAGGAACTTTTTCTGCAAACTTAGGCATTTGAGACACATTCATTATTGTAATAAAAGTTTTGGATCTTAGGCCCATAATAAATTTATGCTAGTGGTTGTCAGAAAATGTGAGTGCATTTCTTATGCAAAAACAGTTCTTACGCAAATCCAGTAGTTAGTGTCGTTATGCCTAAGAAACAGAAACTCTTTAAGTACAAATATTATTATGAATACCGAGGTTAGGCACAACAGGTGAGCAGAGAATTGTAAAAATATGTGCCTTTAGAACAAAAAAAATATGTGAGGCATAAAAAAATGTATGTATGGTAAAGGTGAAAATCAGAAACATTAAGCCATTGAGTATAATAAAGATTTGGTAGAAGGAAATTGATTAAATTAAAATTTGTGGAAATAAATTTATTAATAAGTTCAGTTATTAACAAGTTCTGTTATTTTTTAAACATTTGTAGTTTATCTTGTAGCAGTTTTTAATTGCTATTTGGCACTGATTATTGTTTTGATTCTTTTTGTAACACTATCCTGTTAACAGTTTTATTGTTAAAAGAAAAAATTATTAAATATTTAAAAAACTAGAATCTATACTTTTTCTTANTTTAAAGTTGTTTGTCATGCTGTAGGGTATTTTGAGGGGAATAAAATGATATAGCACACTTAGGGTCACAGCAGTTGGGAAATATCTGAAAATCGATACACAAGTTGCGTTCTGTGATGTTTGCAACCTGCGTTGAAGTAGTGACAACTGGCATCGCTCGCGACATCTCCTCTATTCACTCTGTCTGCTCTCTTGGCCCCTCTGCGTGTCATAACAGTTAGAGTGACAGTAGTGCAGCCGTACCTGTCTGTCAGCAGCAGTACTTAGGTGTCTTTGTAGCGCGATCAAACAACATAACAAAATGAATAATAACAAATTCAATGAATTGGTAGACCTGCCTCTCTGCAATGTTGCAGCTAACTAAAATGCACTCATAGCAAGGTGACTTTATGCAGAGCGCTTTCCTTGATGAAACTTACCTAGCCATGTGTTATTTACAAGCATGGACTGTCGCATCCGTGAGACAGGGATGATGAAGGTAGGTAAACACACATAGGCGTAACCACTTCATGCTTTAATGTACAACACAGGTAAAGTCAGGTATATGAATGATTTGTTACAGATTGGGCGCCATGAAGGGGGCAGACATCGTCGCAACGTGCTACACCACCAGTTTGAAGATAAGTGTTAGCGCACGTTGAGGAGGATCCATGTACGAGCACCCGCTATGGTGCTGGTCAACTCAGTGTGTCGTGAATGTCAGTTTGGCAGGTGTGGCACAAACATGGTCTTTACCCATATCACAAGCAAAAGGTCTGAAAGTTGAACCCACAAGATTATAAGCTATGAGTCCAATACTGCCAGTGGTATCTTGAAAAATGCCAACATGAACCCGATTTCCATTCTTTGGTAATGTACGTGATGAGGCAACAACCACTGAGGAGGGTATTTTCCACTCAATGCTGGGCCAATGCAAACGTACATGCAATCTACGAACTTGGGCGTCAAGACAAGGTTAAGGTCAGTGTATGGGCGGGTATTTTGGACAGCCATGTGATTGGGCCGTACATCTTGCCACATTGATTAAACCATATCTTTTTGCATGAACTGTTACCCAAACTTCTCAACAATGATCCACTTTATGTACGATTGAACATGTGGTTGCAACATGATGGCATGCCTGCACATTACGGTTTGGGAGTTTGAAACCATTTGAATGAAGAATACCCTCAGCAATAGACAGGGCATGGTGGACCATTTGTTTTGCCAGCATGGTCACTGAATTTAAATGTGGTAAACTTTTTCTTCTGCGGTTGCATAAAAAATCTCATTTACCGCACACCCATGGAATCTGAAATGGATCTGATCACTAGAATCACTGAGGCTGCTCAAGAAATACAAACCAATTGAGACATTTTCGTACAGCTTCATTATGACTTAGCAATGCGGTGTAATCTGTGCATACAAGAAAATGGTGCAAACTTTGAACAATTGTTGTAAATAACATCAATTTGTGCAATGTGTCTATTAATGTAATGTCACCTATGGCAAACTGTTCTTATGTTTGTAATGTTTTAATTTGTTTTTTGGTTTTACCATAATAACTAAAAACTTTTATAGTTAAATGCCCATTCTCATTGACACTCAGCAGGTTGCGAACTTCACAGAAAGCAACTTGTGTGACTATTTCTCAGCTGCTGCGACCCTAAGTGTGCTATATAATTTAACTTGTCTCAACATCCCCTATAACATGACAAACAACTTTAAAACATTATTCAGTTACACCATATATATACACATATATATACATACATATATATATACACACACACACAGTGTTATTCAGCTAAGATGTTCACCCCAGATATTTTCCAAACCGCTGAAGGTATCAATTAATTTTATTTTGATTCATAAATGGTATAAACGGGGCTCATAAGACATTGTCTATGTCTGTTCTGAGCTGTAATTATTTATTGAGATAAGGATATTAACTTTGTCTTTTAAATGGGAATTTACTCATTTCTCCCACAGGCATAACATGTTATTAAGTGGCGAGTTCAGTGACATGATTATTTTGAAAATCCGATGAGAATTTTTTGCAATATAAGCGGTTTTTCATAAATGTATGCATTTGACTATAGTTGTGGTGGTGTATGTTGCGTCATCCACTGGGAGATGTTGCATTGGTGTGGACTGTGAAACAGACACAATTGCCCGGTGAATTAATTGCAATCAAGCTATGAACATCAAATTGAACACACATTTTATTTGTCTATAACATCAACAGCATACATTCGATACCTGTGTTACTGTATCACTAGCACATATATCACCTGTGTACGAACACATTGCTGGACATCCCAGCAGATGATGCAACGTACTCCACCACAGCTATAGTCAAATGCATACACTTATTAAAACCCCTTTATATCTCAAAAAGTGCTCATCAGATTTTCATTATAATCATGTCACTGAACTCACCGCTTAATAACATGTTATGCTATTGGGAGAAATGAGTATATAGCGATTAAAAAAAATCTAATTTAATATTGTTATACCAGTAATTGATTACATCTTGGAACAGACATAGACTGTGTCTTATGAGCCCTGTAGTTCTATTTACGAATTCAAAAACAAAATTTTGATACCTTCAGCTGTTCAGAAGATATTTGGGGTGAACATCTTAACCGAATAACTTTGTGTGTGTATATATACATATATTATAGACATGTGTGTATGTATATGCCTAAGCTTCTTTATTCTAATTTCTTATTGGTGATTGGTTTCTTTTCTGTATGATTTTAGTACACATGCCTGATTTGCGAAGGGGGAAAAAAGTTTCCATCGTGCATGCTTGGGAAAGAGATAGTTTCTTGCATCGTAGCATTATAGTGTCTATGGTGGCAAACATCCCTGTGTTGCGCATGTCACCCGATAACAGTTCTTTTATGGATTCGAAAGTAAGAAATTATTCTCGTAATTTCTTAATATTTTCATTAAAGTATCTAATGAACAATGAAAACTGCTTAGCATCATCAACTAAAATCCTATTTACACATGATTTCTTCATGGTACAAACAATATTTTCATATTAATTAGCATAAATAATTAATTAACTCATTCTGAATAAGCGGCTAGTATGTACTGCTTTCCTTCCTACTTTTGCATATTTTTAACCTCGCATTCATCTCTGTATCACAATGCAACTAAGTTCCCATTATTAATTGAATGTTTCTTGATCACTTTTCCACCAGTATCACTTTTCCACTTGTAAATAAAAGTTCTGCCATCGAAAAGTGTCTGGAAAATGAGAGTGAATATTTTCCTATTTTTTACACACTCTGTTTATTTTTTATTCAGTTAAAATAGCACACTTTTTCATTTTTTTAAACATGTGTTGTATTGTTTTCTGCAAGAACAGCATCTTTGTGGAAAGAACACTTTTCATAAACTTAGAAAATATTTTTTGCATCTTTAAAGATTTGTGCTTGGATTTCTCACAACAGAACTAATGTAAATGCACCATAACATGAATTTATTTCTTTGTAATATACCTTTCTGTAGAATAATTTCTAAGTTTTTTAAAACTTCTTATTAGTTTCTTAATGCATGTTGCATACCAACATCAGCCTATAATTTCCTTGCTTCGTCTTCTTTCTTTTTGTAACATTTAATACTCGATATATTAAGATAATTGTAACTTTCCTAAATTTACAGTATTTAAGTGAAATAATTTCACATTATACATTTATTTTGTAAACTCTGATTTAGAGGAGAGCTAGACTTAGTACCTTATCAGAAGTTTTTTTTAAGGTGGCCGTCTGGTTGAAGGAATTTTGCACGTCTGAGGCCTAAAAGCGTGGGGGCGCTAGGGGCGACCGAGACATGTGCATCAACTCTCTCATCGCCTCTACGTGCAAAGCACTGAACTGGTGTGAAGTCTTGCCATTGATAACGTGCCTCTATAAGGCTTTCTGCGGAGACCCTACCATTTTTTTTAATGTAATAATATAAATAAAGGTTTTATGCACATCCCTATTCCTTTTTTTTTTTTATTATTTTTTTTACAGAATTTTTTATACCTAAAAATTCTTGTGAAAACACACGTTTGAGCCATTTTCACTATCACAAACACATGCTTTAGAAAGAAATGGAGGAACTGAAAAACATATGCATATGCGTAACGTTTCTTAAATGCTATTCGTAAGTAGACCTCACTCAGACACGTTGGACGGTTTTTTAATGAAATGTTTTCTGCTGCAGCTCTGCACACCATTCGGCCTACCCAGGTGACCACCTTAATGTTGAAGTGTAGTTACATTATTGCAAACATCACATGAAAGAAAGAAAGAAATGCTGGAGTCAGGAAATATGGGTCTCACGTATGAATAAAATAAAAAAGAAACTTTTTTTATATAGGGCCGTGTGATGATAAATATTTAACACAATTATAAATTTTTTTAAAAATTTTAACGTAAGCCCATAGACGACACAAATAAGAGACTCCTATTATGGCATTTTCCTTGCTTTGTGCTACAAAAAGTTCAGTTTCCTTATCTTGGGTCATTTTTTTGCTTGTATAAGCATAATATGAATGTGTTAAATATAACATGACTGACTATGTTATAAATAATTTTGAGGTTGCTATGAACATAATATATAATAATTTCATGATCCTTTTGTTGTTGATATAATAAATTTATAATTATAAAGCATTATTCTGAATGCTGTGTCAAAATTTAGGAAGATGATTCTGTATTCAAAATGACAAAAACTGGTGACTTACAATGAATAGTGATATGTGTGTATGTGATATAAATAGTATGTGTCCCTGCATATTGTAATTTTCAAACAACTTTATTTTAAAATTATTAGTAACCACTTATGATGAAACAATTAATTTCTGAATAGTAAAGTGATTTCTTGGATTGAAATTTGACATTTGTAACAATTTGATATATAATATGAACTACTGTCATTAACAAAGTGAAACACTGCCCAACCAGTCATACTGACAGGTGAACAACCCTACCATTAAAAAATTTGTAGCTGTTTTTAATGATAATTTATTATTTGAGTGTGTTAAACTAAGGTAAGTTTTTGCTAATATAAATCTGATGGTTGATATCATCATGAAAACTTTGATCTTAGCCTAGAGTTTAATACTTCTGTGCAATGACAAGAAGGCATCTACTTTTTTTTTTATTGAAAGGGATGATAATAGCCATCAAACTTAAATTAATTACAACTTTCCAAGAAAATACTATTCAAGAATTTATTGTATTATCAGCAGTAGTTTCTAGTTGGTATTTTGAAATAAAACAATTTAAATGATTTGATTGTCAATAATAAGTACCTCCCTTAATAATCATGAAAGGTCTTAATTTTTTCTGACATTGCATAAAGTATAATATCATAGTGTTTTGAATAATCTTGTGTATGTATACGGGCTCTCCCAAAAGTCTGGAAATATAGCAGAAATAATGTCTACAGAATGTGCTTGAAATATCCTCCATTTTTGCTATGCACTGATGCAACCAGAGCACCCAATCCTGGGTAACACATCCAGTGATATCTGGTGTAATCTGTTCACAGGCTTGAACAATATGCTCTTGCAGATGAAAATGGGATTGAATCTTTCTGCGTAATCCAAGGACTTTAATTGACTAGAGATAAAAGTCTAAGGGGGTGAGGTCTGGGCTTTATGCTAGCCACTCCACTGATCCTTGACGTCCCAAACAATGATCAGGAAATTGTTCATCAAGCCAGGTTGCAATAGCTTGGCTGTAATGAATAAGAGCAACATCGTCCTGAAACCATGCAGGGGATAAAAACCCCCAATTCATTGAGGACACTGGGCAGTGTTTCTTTGTTAAGAATGTTCAGGTATACAGCACCTGTCACTGTTGTAAAGTAAAAGAAAGGGCTAATAATATGATTCTTCAAATGCTGCACCAATCTATGATGTATTCGGTGCCATGTTCTTTTGCAGGATACATCTAGTGGGGTTTGTTTTCTGACCATTACCACATTTTCTGAGAGTTAAAACTTGTCGATCATCCTCACTCAACTTTTGCAGAACCTGGAGTTTGTACAGGAGCCATTTATGTGGCTCCAAAATTCTTTGGATGCTGCTTTTGGGCATACCTGTTTCAGCGGCCATTCACCGCAGAGACTTTTTGGGACTTTGGGCAAACCAGCCAAGAAAAGAAACTGATATTATTTCATTTATGAACTGGCATGAGGTACCACTATGCCACTTATCTTTGATGGAATCTGTTTCTTTCAATTTTGCAATCATCTTTGAAACACCAAAGAATGTTACAGGCACATATTCCGGATGCAGTCTGTGGAATTCAGCAGCTACTTATCTTGGACTTCTACCACCAGACATAAAAATTATATGGATACACTTCACTTTACTCAGATTCATTGTTTGTGTCAATCTGAAATAAGCACAAAACAAAGATTCAGGTTTTCCCAATTTTTTCCAAAATTTTGGAATATTTTGTATATGCATATGTGTGTGTGTACATGTACGACTGAGTACACAAACTACTTTTTTGAATCTTATCCTTTGTTCACTATTTCCCCCATCCCCCTCCTCTCAAATGTAGAATATTAGAAACAAGTGCCCAGTAATCTTGCAACAGATGTGTATCAGCTACAGCATTATGTTCAGCAGGGTTCAGAACTTGTAGGTATGAAGGAAATTAGACATATCATAAATTAGAAACTTTTTGACAATATTTGAAATTTGTAATTCATATGAAATTTTAGAATTGGTGTCTACCAACCAGGAATACAAGGAGAAAAGTGGGCATTTGATGAAACTGGGAATAAAATGGGAAAAACCAGGAATTTAACAACAGTTTCAGGAATTTTGTGTAGCACTGGTGTTCCTCTTTACACATCAATGCTCTGCTGATTTCATTTCAAGTGTTTCTAGCGAGCAGTGGGTAAGCAGTTATCCATCCTTAAACAACCTTCCTCCTCCTCAAACCTTACCCTCCATCAATCATCCTAAAACTGGTTTCTGCCCCAACCTCTTCCCTCCTGCCTCCCTCCTCTCCACCAGCTGCTAATTATACATGTCCATGAATGTAAGATGGTGGCTTGGAACTCCTGGCACACTCACCACAAAAAACTGGTACTTAGATGAATAACTGGTGTGTCATTCCAGGTTCACACTACAAAAGAGCCAAGTCATTTTATTTCTGTAGTTATTTTTATTTGAAGGCTCTAAATTATGTTGTTTGTAGATTTCTATTAGTCAAACACAAATGTTAAAATATTGGTATTTTTATGTACAAGGACGAAATTATCATGGTACATACATGATATAAGATCCTGACAACTGATATGTTTACCAGTACACTGGCACATCTAACATTACTGAACATGTCCACTCTTCGCCTTTTGCTCTTTCACCAAGGCAAGCCATACGTCAATGTTTTTGTGAGCAAATACAGGGTTCCCATACTCCTATGTTTATTTACCTAGTATTTATTAATGGCAATTTTAAGTGGTGTGTGGCCATTATGTAAGGAAAAATAATGGTTTATAAAAAAATTTATTGGAGCTTTGTGCAATTTGTTGAGAGTGTACAATAATACATGTTTGTTCCATGAACAATTATTATCGGCAGTTGTGGAGTAGAGTGGAGAGATTAGGGCAGCTCTTAACATCAAAGTTTTGAGAGCCGATGAGTGTGAAGTGAGGTGAGTATAGAGTGGTGCCAGAATGCAAGGATGAGGGAAACAAGATATCCCCTAGAAAACCCACCAACCAGTAGCATCATCTGGCACGATTCCCATGTGCAAAAATCTGGGAGCAACCTTGCCGGGTTCGAATCTGGTTCACCTTGGTGGGAGGCAAGTAGTCTGACCACTACACCACTGTGGCCCCCTATCGGCAGTTGTTGTGCCATACTCAATCTGCTTTCTGTCATTGTTTGGACCATCTTATTTCGGCATTGTTTTCAGCTATAGCTATGTTGGAGTTGAATCTATATTAAACTTAATATCGATAGGTTCTCGTGTATATCCCATGAAAATGCTGAGAGGAAAGTGTGGTTTCAATGATGTGTGGATCTTTGTCATTATTTATGCATTATGGCTACTGAAAGTGCCTGACAATAAATCAAAATCAAGGAGTTAATTTTATTGTAAAATTGAAATTCAGCACTTTATTTATGTTTTATGTACACAAGTAAAAAAATTTGCATAACAAACCACATTTCTATTTCTAACAAATTCATAACATCACTCGGCTGACGCATTGTTGAAGTTTTTGGGTTTTTTTTTCCAGTCACACGTTTGTTTTTCTCTGAACAACATGATTTGTGGCAGTTTATTACCACAGGTATAAAATATTTATCCACATAACAAATAAAGTATTTAAATTTTTTTATTAGTTAGTTGGTTTATTTTACAAATTTCTTTTTGCTGTATTTTGTCATTGTTTCTGGTCATGGGAAACCTGAAAATTTCACACCATATGCCAACTTTGCCAGTGTGTGTAAATGTAATTGAAGTTGTTTATATTAATTTAAATTGTGACTAAACTTATTTTGAGTGCATTTAATTATATGTTCAATATTGTTCGGCACTTTTGAGGGCTTTAGTGGATGTGTGTTCTGCTATACTCATGATCATAAATAACATTTTACTCATAATGCCCCTCTTTACTGTAATTTTAAAAAAAGTAGGATTTATTATATGCTGAACACGAAATTGTTATAATATCAGCCAGCCTTCTATATAATTCAAGGAGATTCTATGCCGGAGAAAGCCTGTGAAGTTAAAGACGCTAAGATCTGTGGAGAGTTTTGACTGCTGTAGGAAATGAGGAGTAGGTGATTTAATGGACGTGAATTAAAATGATTAAAATTACTTAATTTATACATTAAATGTTCATGTTAAACAATAGTCAATGTTGATGGCATTTGCAAGTAAACCCAAAGCCTAAAGACTGCTGAAGATGCATAGCAGTAGTGTGGCAATATGTTGTTTCATGGTGTGTACAGGTACAATGTGCTGTTTTTGTATTTTAAACAAAGTTAACATTATGTAAAATACAAAAATATAATATTGGAAAATGTTACACGTGTTCTGTGTAAGAAAGACACAGTGTTGCCATCTTTTGACAAAAAATCACAACCCCACCCCCAGCAGGATTTTATTAATGTGCCGATTAGTGTTTATTTGCATTGAATTGCTAAAACAAAATATCTTTATAATAATAACTGGGACAATAAAAATTTTTATTTAATATTATTTAATAGCAGCAACTTTCAAATAAATAATATAGTGTTTTAATGGCAAGGAATTACTCAAAATTAACTGTAAAATAATAACTGTGACCGTAAATAAATTGATTTCATTTTATTTCATGGCAGAAACTTTCACATAAATACCTATTTCCTGATCTCGCTCTGACAGGAAGCCAGTTAATTTTTAGTGCTTTCAGTAATCACTCAAGCCTCGTGCAGAGGGCACTCTGCTGCACTCGGAAACATGTGACAGTGATCATCAATACTCATCAGCAGAATTGGAACAGTAGTTGGCATTACTGAAATAACTGGCTAGTGAAATCTGCTTGTATATGTGTGGTGCGGCATTTGTATAGCACAAATGCAGCTATATCAGTAGAAAAGAGTGTGATTATGCAATTAATCTCCCAGTATATCTCATTATTATGTGAAATTAATTTTGTGGAACATTTTATATAAAGAGATGTGTACAAAATATCATTCATTACACAAATAACTATGAAAATTCTAATAAACATATTTATAGCCATTTGAGAAAGAAAAGCACCAATGAAGTGGGCTCCACTTTGTATATGAATAAAAAATTCCCGGTTGTATTTTAAGTAATTTTGGATACTATTTTTAAATCAAGTGCTTGTAAACTCGCATGCCTTGTGTTTAAAACAAATTGTTAATAGTAGCAATTGTCACCATTTCAAAAACAGTAAAAAAATTTATTTTAAATTTATTTAAATGTGCAGTTCTAACTTATTTGATTAAATTTGCTATATATTCCTGAATTATTGGTTTTTATATCGGGCAGGGCAGATATTTACCTTCACATCTATGCCTACCACCAAGAGTGTCAAATTCCCTACAAAAATTTCGCGAAAAGTATAACAATTCTCCAGGAAAAAACTGGAAATTGTAATCCTTGAGCTGATCTGGTTTTAGCTTATATAATCATGAATACTCTTGTCCCGGGACATACCTCTAAGCTATCACTACAGTGTGACACAAGTAGGTTAAATTTTAAAGGAAAGAGCCAGTTATTACGTTCAGGTGAGAAATGTCTCAACTGTCACTCCCCAAAATGATTATGAAGATATCAAAGACCAAATGAGAACTCATACATAAATTTGGCTGGTGATGTATTTTAAAGTAGAAAATATACTCACAAAAACTTGTGTTTAAGTATGCCTCAGAGTTGCAAACATGATTTGCAGGAAATTGTCAGCCAATGTCAACAAAATTGTAAACAGTCAAAAATGGTAGAAAATCCCATAGGTGAGGGGTATCCTAGGGGATAAAAATCAAAATGGTTCCCAGAAAGTTTATTTGGTACAGTTAGCTATGTGGAATATAATTAAACAAAATATTATGTTAGTGAGGTACAACAAACAAGCCTGTTTATTTTGCCCACAATTCTGTGGCAGAAAGGCTGGGTGTGATCAAGCCCAAGGCTTGGTGGGTTGCTTCTTGCCAAATTCCAAAATTAGTTCATAATATAAAAATACAACTACAGTAAATTATAGTACGAGCACAGTAGTTTTCCACTTGAGTTTATAATGATTTAATATAGCGTATTACACAGCACAGTAGCAATACTTAACACTTTTATTATTTAAACACAACTAGATATCTGTAAAATATTTTCACAGGATTTCATATGAAAATTCAAATTTATAGTTTGAAAATTGCATAGTTATTTTTGTATGCATTGATCATAAAATGATCATATGCTGGTGTAGTTCAGGTTAGAGGCTAACTCATACACTAGTTAGCCTTTTTAATTTGCACATGAGAAACATTTTTGTTTTGTTCCACAAGCATGTGGTGTGGATGAGGTGCACAATTAACACAGGAAAATGTTCCACTGGCTGCTCAGAGGTGGCTGTGACAAGGGTGGTTTGGTGCACATTTTGTGCAGTAGACACCTTTTATTATCCTTCTATGTATGTGCATGTTGGTTATTGATGGTGGGTTTGTGAGCAGTTACAACTAGCAGTGCAACAGTTGTCTACAGTTACGAGGGGCAAGGGGGAACACATCAACCAAAATTATTTACTCCAGGTGTATATAAAATACATTATTTTTGGGGGGAAAATTACAAGTGATCAAAATGCTATGTAAATTTGTTTAACTTCAATTACAAAAATTTTTGACATTGTGGTAGGAAATGTGTGTGAAAATGAACACATATTATATTTTTCTCTTGTAAACTTGAAGGTGAACAGTAACCTTCCTGAAAATTATTATGTCATATTAAGTGCTAGTTTTCGCAATGGGAACTAGGATCATGTACCCACAAAGTTTTTTATGAAGTTTTATATCCTTATTACATCTGGAATGGAGCAGTAACCATTATCATGAATTTCTGTAACTATGATGTGTGTTTCTGTAGTTTTAATGTCACTTCTATTGTTTTGAGGAGTGTTTCTCAGTAATCAGGAAGTTTTATTTGAATACAAAACCAGTACTTATCTATACATAATAAATTTATCATAGTTTTAAAATTTTTGTTATGATTGCACATAATTTAAAAAAAAAATTCTGTGCTAGTCTTGTATTTTGCCACCTTTTACACTTTTTAGTATATTTATAAATTTAATTTTAGATTAAATGGTTTTTACAATGCTATTGAGGTGGTCTTTCTGTTCTTGCTGCTTTGAATGCACTCATTTTAGTAGGTCTGTTCTCAATGCAGCATCATACTAAGCTTGCATAGCTTCTGTTTTCTTATATAATTTTATTTTTTTGGTTTTGTAATTTAACATGTTTCAGGATATAGATGGGGTACTTAAATATATGCACCAACTGAAACACCACATAAGTTGTTTAGATTTGTTAAGAATGCCAGCTGCAGTGTGATTCAATACGTTCACTTGTGTGATGTACTACAGTTAAGATAGTTGAGGAAGTTTTTATGGAAAATATATTTTTTAATTTTTGGTTAAGTACCTCTTTTATTATAAGTTTTAGCACATATATAGTTGTTATACGTTGAATATAAGGCAGGTTTTCGTTAAATTAGTGGGTGATAAAGATGTTGCAGTGGCAGTTATGAGTATACCTTAATATCATTTTTCTGTTATAAATAATTTCCAGCTGAAGTTATTGAATACTTGGTTTTAACCCCTAGTATTAATTTTTAACAGAAACTGTAAACTCTGATGTCATATGTTGGCCCCTCCCCACTACCTTCGGCACATGAATAACATGTCTGCCCGTCACACTCACATGCCACCGTGATGACGGATGACGGATGGGTGTGTTGCATGAACTTATTTTTTCGGCTTTTTATTTTTGTTCTGTTTGTCTGAATTTGCTTCCGTGTATGAAAATAAAATCATTTTCCGGGTGATATATAATGAGAAAAGGGTGGGGGAGAGGGCGTTTCTGTAATTTCATTAAATTGTTAAAAGTTTGGACTATGCAGTGAACACTTTCTCCTTCCAGGATCAAACTGAATCTGCTGCCATTCTGAAAATTAAGGAAAGCATGCAGGAAGAAGCGAAGAGGTTTGAAAAAGACTCCGACCATCCGGATTATTTCATGCAATAACACCCCGTCCCATGTCCATCTCCATTTATGTTCCCATCCTTACTGTGACTGCTCACTATACCATTTACTGCAGTCACTAATAGTTATAATCCCCATATCCAGTAATGGGACATACATTCAGACAGAGAATCAGTGTTTTGTAAAATCAGATTGCAGTTGTATAATTGCTCTGGTTTGTGTCAAAATATGAATTAACGAAACTTGAAATCAATACTTGCTTAAACACATGTGGCATTTTATTTTACCTTACTTTGAGAATTTTGCAGTTATTTCATTGGGGATTGAGTAAGACTAGCAGTCTGATTTATTTTGATTCTACTGTAATGAATGTTAACATTTTGTTTGTTCATAGTTCATTTCTTGTTGAGGCAAATTTAGCCATCTAAAATTTAATATGTTATGTATATATGATATTATAGTGCCAATTACAACACACTTAGAAACAGATTCAATAAAAACACTGTAATTTCCACTTTCTTTCTGCTATGTACTGTGGTTATATATTGCATCAGGCCACAAATTCCAGTGTGTAGTTCAAAGTTTTTTTCGAGTACTAATCGTCATGTAAGTTGCGAGAGACATAAGAACTCAGATATTTTAGTGAAAGTAAGTTACTCATTAAAAATTATGTATTACAATTTTTCTTTTTTAGAACATTTATTCATTATCACACTATCATACATGTTCTTACACTTGAGTATTAAAACATTGTTTTTATGTGGAGTCTATGTAACTACAGCTTTTGTATGCTATTCAAATTACAGTCTCATATATGTTATACTGTGGGGAATGCATTGTGCTGGTTTTTCAATCAGCAGAGAGTTATTAGACAAAATATAGATATTGAGTTAAATTTTTATTTTTTATTTTTCAGAAAAATATTCTAAATAAGTTCCAAAGAGTTTTAAATGATGTGTTTTTGTAATTTTATTTTATAATAGAACATGCATAGTAAACTGTAGCTTGTTATTACTAAACTCTTTATATCTAACCATTTTTTGATATATAACCTTTCTAAAACTACTATAAATCAGCTTGCTCTTAAATAATAAAAATCTGGCAGAATTTGTCTTAACAGTTAAACATCTTTGACAAGGAAGGAATGAATTTATAAACAAACAGTAATATTTGTGGATGATAAATGATATTAGAGAAAAATTATATATAGTAACATTGTTTCAAAGTGAAGGTAGATACAGATATACATGATTGTACCTGAATCTTGCTAAGTGTGAATGGTTGTTGGATAGCAAAGAGAAAGCTAACTATGTTATTTATTTGCATATTTATTTATTTTCATATTTATTTATTTATGTCAGTATAAGTTTTTGTATGTCATTACATCTCAAAGTTAAACTTCAAAACGTCAGTTGCAGGATATTATGATCTGAAAACCTGAAATAAATGAAGAGCATTATTTCATAGAGAAAAAAAACTTTTGTTAGGTTATAATATGTAGCACCAAAGAATCAATTTAAAAAATGCATTAAAAGCATGTGGGACATAAATTAAGGCAAAACGTGTTAACTAAAGTCAACATGTTTCTGGAAATCAGTGAATAAAAACCAAGAACGGCAGTCATAGATAACAGTTTTTGTCAAATATGTAAGTAAATATTTTGCAAGAGTGATGCATGCTGTCAGGTTATTTATAATGCCACTGCATTGTGGCACAGCATGTTTTGCTAAAGGAATACTTCACTCAGACAAAATATTTGCTCATAAAGTTGTAATAAACTATTATTTATAATTGCCTTTTTTTGTTTTCAATACTGGCATACAAAAATGTAAAGACATAGAGTAATGTGTGATGCAGAATGGGGTTTGAACTGGTAGACATGAAGGAAATTAGGTGTGACATAGGTTGAAGAAATTCTTTGCAAAATTTAAGTTGGGTAAATTTGGGGAAACTGAGAAAATTCAGGAATTGGGAATGATTGTGCTGGGGCATCAGCTGATCTTGTTTAACTCTGATTAGTACAAGCACTCTTTTTCCAGGGCATGGTCAAACACTGTGACCATCCAAAGTTCTGAACTCTTATATCTGATCACTGTAGAATGTTGTGCTTTTGGGTTCTTCAAAACATCCCTTTGTACTTCTGAAACACTAGAACAATTATATACAACTTAAATTTTGAAAGAAAGAGCCACTTTCAGCTAACATGGGAATGCTCCCAACCAGAGTAAAGCAGTCCCAAAATGATTGTGAAGAGATCAGATAGCTAATGATAACACATACATGAGAGTAGTTGGTGGTGTATTTTAAAGTATAAAATACACTTATAATAACCTATGTTTTAATAGGCCTCAGAGATATGAGCATGATTTTGTGACAAATCACCAGCTGAGTCAACAGAACCACAAACTAAAAATTCTTGTATAACCTCCGGGGCATAGTCAGTGGAGGTGACGGGCATCTTTGACAAAGAAAACAAAAGTTGGAAAAAATTTCAGCTTTTATGGTACACTACGTAAATGAACAAAAGATGGAGTCCAGAGGTGTGAGTGGAAACATGCCGGCTTGTAATGACTGCATAGCTGGATGGCAAGCAAACTCAAGAATGTAGGGGTCTCTTCATGCTTATTTTTGGAAATGAGCACATAAGGAGGTGGGGGGGATTACATAAATAACAATGTAAAAACAGCAATTTTAAGAATAAAAAAATATATTTTGCACAGTGCAGAAACTTATCACTTCTAAGATTAAAAATTGCACATTACTTAATATAACAACAAGATTTAATGTCTTAAAGAGAAAAGTACTACAAAATAATTAAAAACATTTTTAATAAACATGTTTACAATACTTCATCTACTCAGTTATTTTGTTTCAATTATTTCTAGAAAAAATAGTGGAAGTTTGGAATCCGAACAAAATATTGGGCATGCACTGACATTTTTCACTCATCCAAAAATGGCATTACATTCTTCTTGAAATTTTGTATAAATGTAGAATAACAGATTTTTTAATGTATACTAAAATGAGGTTCAGTGTAATTAAACTAATCAAAACATGTTTGGTCATATAGTTTAGAAAATTCATGCTTATCTTGGTATAAATTAAGTTGCTCTCATACACAAACAGTTATGCACAGACTATGAAATGACCCTATGCTGGTGTGATGCATATTTTGAGTTAATTAGCACACTAATTTTTCTTTTGATGTGATATAAGAAAAACACTGTTGTTTGTTACATAATGTGTAGTTGGGATGAGCCACTCATTTGAAGCAGGAAGTTGTTCTGCTGGCTGCTCTGAATATCCAGTAAGGGTGCCATTGGCAATGGTGGAGTGGTGTGGATGATGCACTGCTGGTACCATTCCATATCCTTTTGTATTTGTACATGCTGTTAGGTGTGCAGGCAACAACAGCAGCTGTGTAACCTTGGACTACAGTTCCGAGGTGCAAGGAGGTCCCATTTTAAATGCTCCCTCCTGGGAACACAGTTATGCAGTGCTGACACCTGCTAGAGTGCAACTGACATGAGACACAGACTGCCTATTAGAGAGCAGAAAGCACAGGGATGGTGTAATGGTTGCAGTCATAGTTGGAGTGTTAGAAGTGATGGATAGGGAAGGGTGTGGTCTGAATATTCTCCCGTGGTGGTGATGGCAGCCCTAACATATTGGCATGGACTGGTGAACAACCACAGATGTGACAAGTGATACAAGTGATGGCATTCTGTGAGGGGATGCAGGAAGGTGGGCCACGAAGCTGACTGGGCAATACAATGTCCAAAGAGGGGTGGTAAGGGATGGTGAGTTACTCACCCCTACTGCAGAGGTTGTGTACACTTAAGCAACTGTTTCTATAACAATACAGATTCCAGCAATGATGTAGACAAGGACAGTGATCTTGGCTAAGCAGCTGCTGCTTTTTAACATATCCCCATATTTGTTATGTATTTGGAGTGCCATCTGATCATCACTTGTGAATTAATGGTGGGCTTCTTGAAGATCTATAATAAGTTGTGAATGTGCCTTGTGGGGCATATCAGTGCTAGGTGTTGTTGTACTGGTATTGAGAGTTGAGTGGAGTGGAGTGGAGAGATTTGGGCGGCTCTTAAAATCAAAGTCTTGTGAGCCGATGAGGGTGAAGTGAGGTAAATATGGAGCTGCGCCGGAATGCAAGGGTGAGGGAAACGGGTGATCCCCGAGAAAACTTGCCGACCAGCGACATTGTCCGGCATGATTCCCACATGCGAAAATCCGGGAGCAACCTTGCCAGAAATCGAACCCGGTTCACCCAGGTGGGAGGCGAGCAGTCTAACCATTACACGATCGTGGCCCCTTGGTATTGAGAGGTGTTGTTACAGTGATCAACTTTTATTCAGTTATGACATTTGGAGACATTTTATTATGAATCTGAATGCTATTAACTGTGGCACTAGGCATCTACTTATGAACTGTTAAAAGAGGATCACAGGAAAGTGGGAGGAATTACTCTTAGTTTTTTCCTGAATGCATATTATATATGTGTGGTGCTAGCAGTAGTCCATAAAGTCTCCCCATGCCAGAGAGAATATTTTTGGCAGTTGTTGTGGTGATAGGATGCATGAGGACAATTATCTAGGCATTTACTTGATTGTGCTAATGGCATGTATCCATAGTTAGTACAGCTTTATTAAGGGCATGCAACAAATATGCAGTTGGTTATGGGATTTGAGATAGCATATGTCATAAAGATAGTGTGTTGTTACACTGCTGCAATAAAAGGTATTATATTAATCATTTACAGGTGAGTAGAACACAGTTCTTCACATTTTCAAGATGTAGTTATTGAGGCTGGATGTCATGCTGAGGCATCAGTGAGGGTCTGTTTGTTCGTGATGTTTTACGTTTTTATAACAATGGAGTGTTGAGGACACGCTAAGGGTCCATCAATAGTAGAAGTTCATTCTGCCACAATGACACTGTGAATGGTAAAGCTTGTTGACGTTTATTACAGTGTGCAAGCTTTGTTCACATCCCGTCATACACAGTGGAAATTTGATGGCAAAGCAGTGAGCAGCAGGTGAAACTTAAGTGTGTTTATTTGTTGTAGTCAATGACAGGTGTTGGCTTTCAATTCAAATTTGACATATGGTCCCATGTTTTGTTTTCTGCCATGGCAAACACAGCTTACTGGTGGGCCAAAGCAACACATTATTTTCCTCTACACTGTATGAATATACAATATGGAAGCACAGAAGTTTGGAGGCACAATGCAAAAGTATGAGAAATTGCGTTGTGCAGTTCATGAAAAATATTTGAGGGGGCAGAGGTTCTCATCACTTGTGGCCTCACATGTGTAAGCAAATTGTTTACTTAAAGGGGGTAGTGGGGGTGATCTGCATGCACACTTGCATGCTGCTGTCACTGGGCTGGCTGGAGAGATAGTGATAGTGAGGAGAGGTGTTCACAGTTGTCATTATCACAAGGTGGCTGCTTATATACTCAGCATTTCCCAAGGGCAATGGAAAATCTCATAATATTAAAATTTCTATTTACCGTCAGCTTTAGAATTTTTGAGGTTAATTAAGGTCTTTTTTTCTTGCAAAATTTTTATGTTTGGGAAATAGCTTAAAATTTTGGAATCTGTGATGGTTTTGCTGGGGTGCAGTTGATCTTGTTTTAGCTCAGATTAGTATGAGCACTCCTGTCCCAGGGCATAGTTGCGCACCGAAATGATCCGAAGTCATGAACTCCGCATCCAATCAGGGTAGATTGCTGGACTGTTAAAATCTCCCAAACACCCATGAATACCTGTGAGCTATCAGTGCATTAGGATGTATGTTAGATTAAATTTTGAGAGAAAGAGCTAGTTATTAATTTGAGATGAGAGTGGGCCATTCCCCAAAATGTTTGGGAAGCAATCAAAGAACAAATGAAAACCCGTACATGAGTGTGGTTGGTGATGTTATTATAGTAGAAAACAAATTCACAAAAATGTGTTTTAAGATGGGCTCGGAGATGAGGGCATGATTTTGTGGAAAATTGGCAACCTATGTTGACAGGCACTGAAATATCCTTAAATGCTTGTGAAACCTTCAGGGCGTAAAGTTGGTGGAGGCGAAGGACATCCTCACGGATGAAAATAAAATACCTGGAAAACTGACAACCACATCCATTCATAATGCCAAAAGTCTCCAACTTAAGGCTAGGCAGGAAGCAACCTATCGCTCGGA
>NQII01000249.1:434788-516911 GCA_002778355.1 Clitarchus hookeri | reverse complement strand
CAATTTTTGGATATGGTAATGTAAAGCAAAAACAAAATTACACATGCTGATATAAACGTTAAAAATTTGTGTATCTCAAAACATATAGGCCTTAATTTGCATAATGCAGAAGCATTTTACTTAAGTTTATTAAGAATCAAGCTTGCACATTATTTTATACAGTAACACTTTATTATTTAAACATAAATGTACGTATATATTTTTACATGATTCAATATTTAAAACTTAATGTTTAAAACATTTTTATCAAAAAAAAATTTGGAATTTAAACAAAAGTTAGTACATGCACTGACATGTTGCAGTACTATACAAGTTGTGTCATTACTTTGTTCTTTGAGTTTTTTATGAATTAAAAATGATGGGGCATATCTTAATGTACACTTAAATGATGTTCCAGTATTATGAGGATATGCCTAACATGTTTTGATAATAATTTTAGAAACTTTATGGTTAACTTGATGTGTATTTTGTTATGGTGATACATGCAGAAATATGCAGGAACTATGAAACGACCAACTGCTGGTGTGATTTAGGTCAGGAATTAATTAATAAACTTATTAATCTTTTGATATGGTTAAACGCCTATGCAGCTGCATCAGGTGAACCATTGACACAGATAGTTTTTCTGCTGTCTTATCTTAACATATAGCCAAGATGCCTGAGGTGAGGGTGGAGTGGTGTACCCCAGAGGCACAGTATGCACTGTTTCTCATCCTTTTTCATTTGTGTATCCTGTTGGGACACACAGGCAATGACAGCAGTAGCGTGACAGTAGATTACAGTCTGAAGGGGCAAAGAAGGATCATGTCATATGTTTAGCATTAATTTATGTCCTATATGCTCCTAAGCTTACAAAGAGAATCCAAATAATATCGTAAAGGTATTTCAAGGAATTAACTTTGAGTTCAAGAAAGTATGTGTGTAATAATAAATATTATTTGTTACTTGTATTAAAACAATGGGCTGCAAAGGTTTGCCAGAATGTATTAACATTTGACATAGTGGAATGTTATCACTGCTTAGAAGTGTTGTCTGGTGACAAGTGTATAGTTTACAGGCCATTGAACTGCTGGATCTGGATTCAGTTTCTGGCTTATATAGTTTTATTTTAAAAAATAAAAGTTTTCACTGGATGTATAGTTTTTAAGTCATGTGTATGCACTGGTATGAGTAACAGGATGTACACACTGATGTCATAAACACATGCACATATCTTCCCACCCTTTCCACTTTTCCTTCACACATAAAAAATACAAACATATTTTTACCATAAGCAGATTATGTACTTTGTAATAAATAAAATTTTATACTTTTTTTTTTTGATACATAAGAAATATTTTAAATGTTACCATGCCTATATACTGTCTTCATAGTAGTTTGATGACAAATTCTGTCAAATAGATACAAATTTTGGTGGAAGATCTCTTAAGAAGAGATTGGATTCATGTTAGGAAAAACAATTTTGGTTGTAGTTTTTTGTTAATAAATATTGGGTTTTAAACAAAAGCAATTCAAGTATAAGAATATATAAGTGCTTTAGACCAAAGTACATAATAAACAAACAATTTTTATAAAAAGGTAATATTGTTAAAAAAGATTTTATTGTAGGTACATACATTTTGTTATTAAGTTTAAAGTTTTGTATTTTCAATTTGTTTACAGTGGAAAACTACAACACAAAATTAAAAAAATTTAAGGACAGCTTATTCTTCTCTTTTAAATATGTGGTCAAACCTAGATCCAGTATCTTCAACAGCCTGCCCTTGCATGCGGCCAAAAACATCCATAATTGTTTCATCATAGTGTTCTCTTGTTAGTTTGATTTAAAGTATTTTTAAGTATTATTATAGATAAATAATTTAAGTATCAAGAGTTTAGCTACTAGAACCTAAATTTTGGCAAAAATGATAGTCAAATCAACTTTTGAGAACTAGCTTTCATAGTGTAATTTTAATTATTCAGTACTTTGAACATGTTAAAATATAGGCTACTTTTACTATCAAATTTCAGTGCTGTTCTTGATTTTAAAATGTAACTGGACTAACTAATGTAGTATCATGTTCAGTTTTGTTGTATATCTTGAATACTGTGTAGAACTTAAATCACTTTGTAACACCTAATATTTCTTTTTGTAATAAATGATATCACAAATATATTATACAATTTTAATATTACTTACTTCTGAATGAGGGTAATGAGATCACTACTGTGTAAAAATGTATAGAATTCACAGTCATCTGTTAAGGTACTATCAGTTATGATATATTTAGTGAAGAATAGGGTATGCATGTTTTAATATAAAAGTGTAATAAACTGATGAGTTAAAAATGCCTAAAGCCTAAATGGACAGTTCTGCAAGTTTTGACTTATATTCCTCAATATATACTGAAAATATAAGGATTTAATTCAATAGAACTGCTAGAGAGTAATTCTGTAGTAAAATTTGTGTTGTGGGCAGTGATGTTAATGATTATTACTAAATACATTTCTGCATAATATAAAAAAATTACATTCTTGCAGATATTTTGGCCCTGAGTTATCTCATTTAATTGTTATAATATGAGACCATCATATGAAATTTACTTCTGCCAGTTTAGCAGTCTAAACAAAATTTGTTTATGTAAGCCCATTATATTGCCAGCAGCAGCTGAAATTCCTCAACATCAGCTGTTAATTTTTTCGTTGTGGTGCATTACATCATTATGGTACTAATATGTTATTTTGTCATGTAAGCATAATCAATTATTTTTAAAGTACTGTTATAATATTGCCTGCTACAAATTTAAATTGAAGAACCAGAAAATAATTCTTCCGTGTGGCATTCATGTAACTAATTATTCACTTATTTTTTCTGCCTCACTTCATTCAATTCATTGTGATAACTGGTTCATTTACACCTTACAGTTGTACTTACTGGACATTTTTGCATATTGTGATAGAATGAAAATGTCTTTGGATATGTTTAGAGAAATAACTAAATAAATGTATTTGTGTAATCAACAACCTGTTGGGAAACTAAAAATAAAGGAAACAATTTATCCTTCTCTATAGTAATTTTCCCATTCTTTCGAGTTATAAATGAAGTACACATTTTTAGTTTGATTCTAAGCAGTTCTAGCATAACAAAGTCAAATGGTCTTCAACTGAAAATAACAAAGTATGGCCTAGTTTTTGAATATGCATTAAAATGTTGAAATACGTATTTCTGAAATTTGAATTTTTACTGGTGTAATTCATATGATTTTTGAAAGTGTGCTAAGCTTTGTAATTTCCTTTAGTTGTCGTTATTATTTCAATAACTAAATTCTCAAGATTAAAAATTATCCATTGAGTCACTTCATGTGAATGTGGTGGCCAAATGATTGATACCTTAACAGTTCATCATAGTAAAAACATGTTTCAAGCAATTGCATAGTTATAGTTTTTATTTAGCAGAAAATTATTGAATATGAGACAAAATTTAAATAGCTACAGAATCAGTGATAATTAAATATACCATTACATAAACATTTTATTTCAACATTAATTAGAAACAGTCCACCATTGTAAATATTGCTGATAACTCCATACACAGTTCAGTATTAGTATACCAGTAAGAAATTGCCATTGATTTAGTTAAAGCACTTGTGAATATTGGCACTCTTGTTGAAAAACCTCCGTATGTAATTTGTACTAAACATCATTACAACATAAAATATTTTATTTCTATTAGGAAGGGAAAACATCCCAAGCAACAAAGTAATATATTAATTTTTTTGATATTGGAAATGCATTTCAAAAGTGTTTTTTAAATGCTGGTAAAATATGAGGGTATGTAATTTTACAGCAGGGTCATCCCAAATGAAGTGGTCAAAAATAATTAGGCGCTTGCTTAACTATTTATTATAAATCTGATTTTTTTTTGTGCTGTAACCTTAATGTGTTGTTACTTCAAATTTACCATTATTTTAATTATATTATTGTTACCTTTCTTGTGGTGGCTATATTTGTCTTACACCATGTAGCATTTTTTTTAATTGTGAAGGGTTTACAGAAACTGGAATAGCTCACCCTCTATTTGTCCCAGCAACATGAGTGTAAAAGCTATTTTTCAGAAGAAGCATGCAATGAAATCAGACGTATAGACTTTTCACCTAAATAAAATTCTACAGGACGAATCGTCACCTATAATTCATAGCTCTCTTTTTCAAAAAAATTCTTATCTTCATGGGGAAATATTGCAGAAATATTTTTTACAACAACTTTGGAACTAGTTGTGTACAACCACTAAATTCCATCCCTGAGACTTGCCCCACCTTTTCCCCCCTAAAAATTTCCAAAATTTTGAAATTTAAGAAAACTGCATTTTGCAAGGCCAAGTACCTCTGGTGGGGGAACAGGTAAAATTCTGAATTTTCAGCCCATAACAGTATTGTTACCATGCTACAACACACAAAACATTTTATGTTTGAGATTTGACTACGATTGCCAGCTCCAAATGTAAAGAAAAAACACTGAAATGAGTACAGGCAGTCCTAGACTTTCATACATTCGAGATTCGTACAACTCGCACTTTCATACGTGACATATTATCACCTCTAAATCAACTTTCATCTCTAAATCAACTTTCATATGACCGACTTGGTCTTTCATACATCTAGCAACCTACCAACATATTGATGTAGCACTGTTAGTTGCTATTGAACACTACCTGCCATGTTTTCCAGCCTTCGTAGATCATATGTTCTGAATGTTTAGATATGGAAGTCATATATGCACAATACAAATGAGAGCTTCTGTTAAAATAATATACGAATCTCTGAAAAACTTTTTTACATAGTTTTTTACAACCTACAAAATAAAATGTTATATTTGCACAACAATTTTACAGAAAGAAGGAAGCATAATTAATGACCTTATTAATTCACATAGTACTTACAAATAAGTACATATATAGGTGGTGAAAATCAGCATTTCAGGTAAGAGTGTATTGCACATTTATATTTATTCGTGATTTTCAATTAAATACTTGTTAAAAATAACATGTTTATCAATTAAATATATTATCTTTCTACCAAAATAATATATATTTTTTAAATTTTTTTGTAACTTTGGAACGGAACCCCTTTTACTACATGTGTATATATGATTCAACTTTAATACATTCAACTTTCACACACATTTTTTTGGAACACATTATGTATGAAAGTAGAGGACTGCCTGTATATAGATATGTGCGGGGTGTGTATATATATAAGAGGTTTGTTAAAAAAAAGAGATGACTTTTAATTTTTCTCCATAAATATTTATTTATTCATCAATATCTATTTTGTCGCCTTCAAAGTAATCCCCCTCAGATATACTACACATGTACCAGTACTTTTTCCAATCCTCGAAGCACTTCTGATATGCGCTTTTTGGTATGGCCTTGAGCTCTCCCAGCGATGCGGTCTTTATCTCCTCAATTGTGGCAAACCTCCGTCCTTTCATGGGTCTCTTCAATTTTGGGAACATGAAAAAGTCGCAGGGGGCCAAGTCCGGTGAATGCGGTGGCTGAGGCATGATTACGGTGTTGTTTTTGGCCAAAAAATCACGAACAAGCAACAATGTGTGAGCAGGTGCATTATCGTGATGCAAAAGCCATAAATTGTTTTGCCACAAATCCAGGCGTTTTCTTCATATTGCTTCACGCAAACGGCGCATAACTTCAAGGTAATATTCCTTATTGACCGTACGACCTTTTGGCTAGAACTCACTATGAACCACGCCATTGTAATAGACGAAAACAGTGAGCAAAACCTTCACATTTGACCGAACTTGGCATGCTTTTTTCGGTCTTGGCTCTTCTGGCCGCTTCCATTAGGATGATTGGGCTTTGGTTTCGACGTCATAGCCATAAGCCCTTGTTTTGTCACTAGTTATGACCCTTTTGAGCAAATCTGGATCGTCGTTGACGTCATTCAACAGCTCCTGAGTGATGCTCATGCGACAGTGCTTTTGATCAAAATTTAGCAATTTTGGAACAAACTTCGCTGCCACACGTTTCATGCCCAAAACATCCGAAAAAATTGCATGGCATGAGTTAACTGATATGCCGACATCCTCAGCAACTTCTCTAATAGTGATTCGACGATTCTCCATAACAATTTTCTTCACTTCTTCAACGTTTTCATCGGTTGTTGACGTGCTGGGGCGTCCAGGGCGGGCATCGTCATTAACATCTTCTCGGCCTTCTGTGAAGAGCTTGTACCACTTATAAACATTTTTTATTGCTCAAAGTAGACTCGCCAAATGCTATAGTCAACATTTTAAGTGTGTCAGAGCACTTAATTTTATTTTTCGCACAAAATTTAATACAGATTCTTTGATCCTTTTTTTTGATAGCAAAAAATCGCCAAGCACACCAAAACACGTCTAACCTTTATATCTGTCAAAAACAAACTAAAATGCAAAATGGCTGATAATGTCAACATAAGTTGGGGACATGTGTACCAACATAACAAAAAAAAAACAATCGATAATCGAATGTACGTAGCCTACAAACTTTGAAAAGTCACCTTTTTTTTTTAACGTACCACGTATGTATGTATGTGTGTGTGTGTGTGTGTGGGCGCACGTGTGCACACATTAATCATGTTACAACATGCTTATAAAGTGAGCCTATACGAACAGAAAGTATGTGAAGTACAGGTCAGATTGCTGGTTGAGCAGACACAGTCAGCAGGATCCTTCCTATTAAAAAATATTGTATATTGGTATGAATAAATGGGGTGAAAGAACATAAATAGAAGCACTTACTTCTATGCAACCAAATATTTACAATTTAAGGATGCCCACCTAGAATATAAAATGTAGTGCTCAAAATCATGTGACCCTAGGCCCAAGTGGTGTGTTACACAAGTGCAGCACGTTGTGTTTGTGTATGCTCATACCACCGGAATCCTCCTATTAGGTATTAATCAAGAAGACAGTTTTTTGCAAAAAAAACCACAATTTTTGGCAGCATTTAGCACCACTCTCTTAAGGACCTCGCTTCCTTCCAAGCTTTAATAGAGAATTACATCCTTTCTCTTTTGAACACCACCTCCTCCCCACACCCAACCCCACTCCAAAAATGCAAGGAGGAGATAGTTTTACAAGCGAGAATGTTTTGACTCTTAAAATTTTTTAATGTGGACTGTTTTTGACTGTTTAAATTATAGACTTGAAAAATTTAAGAAGGTATATTTTTTAGTTATTTTTACCTTTTATAGCATTTTTTGAAGTTAAGAAAATGAAAGGGGTAAATCTTTTTGATTCTTGTTATCTCCAAAACTATATGAGCTACAGAGTTTCTAATTGGCATGCAGGTTTTCCCTCCAAGTGTTCACCTTTTTTAACCTTTATGAATGATATCACATTAAGGTACCCTCTTTGTGGGTTCAAATTTCAAATGCTTATATCTCCTAAATATTTTAAAGTATTAAGATGTGTATTGTGTGGGATGCATTTCTGATCACCCTCTTTAAGAAGTTAGGAACTGGGGACCATATGACCAATTTTAATTTTTTATATTTCGGAAAGAATTTTAAAAAAAAAAATTTTTTTTCTTCAATTGTATACCTACCTCCAATCTTCCTCACTACATTTTAATATGTCATTTCAAAAAACGTTTTTTTTTTTTTTTTTTTTTTTTTCAAGTTTTTTGGGGAACATTAATTAGGAACTGTGGACTGTGGTTAGTTAATTAGTCCATTCTTGCACTACAGTATTTTCAATGTCAAATTTTGACAATTTCTAATGTTGTTGGTTTTTATTTTTTATTTTTTTACTTTTTATTTCATACTTGTTACACAGGAAGGTCCTCATGTCCAAGCTTTCGTAGAACATTACATTCTTCCTCTTTTGTTCCCCATCCAAACTCTNAATTTGGGGCACTGGACTCTTGTGCCCCAGACTGTACAATGAAATTAATGAATGATTAACAACTAACAAAACTCTCTCTGAGGGAGTGAGGGATAATTACAAAGAATGACTATTGGTACAATATTCTTTAATGTCTCAACCTTAAAACACAGACTAATCCACTGTTTACTTAGTTACTGAAATCTGCGTATTACAAGTATATTATAAATATTACTCTGAGTGAGAGAATCTACTGAAGTGTCTACAATCCAAGGACTATGTTCCTGACATAGCTTACTACTGTTGCGCTTGTGGAAACACCACCAAAACAGTGTAGTTCAAGAACTCACTCATACAGGCCTAAGTGATGCTCCGTGGTGTGGCTGCGCTCTGGAACTGATTTGGTGTAGATTGCCTCCAGGTCTATTGCTTCCTGGTCTCTTGCCTCCAAGTCTCTTGCCTCCATGCCTATTGCCTTTCGCAGGGAACCTCACGGGATGGTGGTCCTCGGCATTCAACAGGGGCTGACAGAAGAATGGCACTTGGCTGCTTCGTGTTTGCACTTATATAACATCTGCAGACCTAATTCTTTCCCCAGGTGTTTTGGATGTTCTCACAACAGTGGGCCATGCTGGTTTGCATAGCTTGCTGGCCCACCTTCCTGGTTATCTGACTTACTTTTGTTGGGGGTGGTGTATTTAATATATGGCTCAGATTTTATTCAATTTACAAGCCATTATATTATTCCCCAGGTTGAAGTAGTTAGTGGTCGTCCTCGACAGAGTCTGAAACTGTCAATTTGGTTAGAAGGGTTGAAGTAGGGATTGGAAGATAAAGAGCTACCATCCGTGTTTTGACTTCTCTTCTGATATCTGCTGTTGCAGCACCTCCTCTTGTGTGCTCATGTGCTTGCCCATTCTTGCTTGCATCTCTGGTTCATGTAAATTTATGTTGCAGTGACAACTCTCTAAGGAATGTTTATCACAGTCTATGTTTTTAAATCACTTAGTTTTTCACTTTTGTAACTGTTGGCTTTGAGTTATCACTTGGTGCCTATGTTTCCCCTTTGCTAATTTGTAAATGGTACATATTATTAATTTTTATATTGGGAACAAAACATTTATATGCTTAACATTTACATGCTTCAGTTAACAATAATTGTGCTCAAAAGTTGCATTTACTAATATAAAAAGAGAATATTTTATTATTACACTCATATTCCATTATATTACCATTTTCCACTAGCTAAGATACAGTTGCTTTGACTAGGTAACATTTATTCTGAACTCTAAGCAAAAAGTACATTATTTGGTTCACTTTTGAATTATATGTGTGTTACAAATGTAATTTTTAAAATGAACTTTTTTTATGCCTTAACTGCTTTTAAGTTGTGTTGTATACTGTTACATTTTTGTTTACGTACATTTGCAATTTACCTGGCTGGGCTTCCTGTCTTGACTGGAATATGTAGTTTTTTTTTTAAGAATAATGCCCAATCTGCCCCTCATAAAAAACTTTTACTGTTGGCTGCTTGTCTTAAAGGAGTTGAATAGAGTTGGTTTTGTGCATATTCAGCTTTAAGAATTTGCTCCAGCAGTTGTATAATTTAGTGTTTACTTATATACTATACTTACATATAATTTACAGTTTTTCACACTTAAGTGTACACGTTAGTTCACTTTTGCTATGATTTTTAAATTTGCTTACATAAATTTATTGTGCTTAAACTATATTTATATTTCCCTTTTATACATCTTTTTGTTTTTGCACATTGCTTTTTTTGGTATTTTGGTATGGTATTATTGAACTTATGAATTTTTAATATAAATTCTTTAAATCTTTTAACTAAATTTTTATATGGTAATATCTCCCAGGTTCTTTTGTGTTTATCTTTTGTGGAATGTATTGTGGCAGTTTATTTGCAAGTTGTGCTACTGGCCAGTGCTTCTATCTGTCATCTGTAGCAGAAATTATCCTCAGCACAATGTAGAAGGTAAAGTCACCAACTTATTTACCACGTCATTTTGCACCAACCGCAATGCATCGTACTTGCATTAAATTTATCTAAACCTTACTGCAGTGTGTACTAGAGCTTGCTTATGTGTTGTGCTTACAGATGCGTCTGATATTTTCATTTAATACTGTTTTTACACAATGGTGTATATAGTGTCTTTATCACTTTGGTACAGCATTCTTGTGGAGCTTTCGTGTTGCTGGCCGGCCAAATCTTGTGGCTTATCGTGACCCCATTGCCAACACCTGTAATGTGATGCTCGCTCTGCTTGTTTCTGGAGAGATTTTGCTGTAATCCTTTTTAAACATTAGCATCTTTTGTTATTTTAGTTAATAACATACACATTTGTAGTACTCGCATATTTAAGACTATAATAGCTATCAGCATAATTACAATAACTCTACTACTTGCATATAAGTACTCCTTAACTGATAATATCATAATATAGGGAAGATAGTCTCATCATCCGTAATATGTTTGTTTATAATTTGTGGAAATGTTGGCACCTCATCATAATGGACTTTTTGATTTGCCACATCATATCTGATGACTTATTTATTCTGTTAAAATGTATGCCTGTTAACCGTAGTTGTTTGATTTAAAATTATTTTTCATTTAGCCAATAGATAGGTATAACTGTTTGTGCTGTTGTTAATTTTGGATAATGTTTGCCACACATATGCGTGTGTTCAATTAATTCCTTTTTATTGTACTGAAGGCTGCATCAGCATGGTAGCTGTATTTCAAAGCTGTCAACTTCGGCTGGTTGTATGTCTCTGTTAAGAGACTTATTGAGACATTTTGTGCTCATAATTTCTTTTGCATTTGTGACTATGTATCATTACAGGAAAATTGTGTTTATTCACAGTGATATTTAATTTTCACATGAAAATTTACAATTTTCTATTAAAGTTTGGTATTAATTAAATAATGTTTTTAATGGTCGCCTCTTTTGGAATGTGGTAAATTATAGTTTCATGTTGTACCATATATTATATGCCTCCTAATTCTCTGTTTTGTGTTTTAATTGTAATTTTTCTGCTTTCCATTTGTACGTAATATGTTTGTTTATCGTAATTGTATAGTGTAGATACAATTTCTTATATTCTCCACTGGCTGTTTATATTTTTAATAGGCACCTGTAGTTTTATTAATATTTGTGTTTGTGAAATTGTGCACTGGGTAAAAGGGTTTGAGTAGTACTTTGCAATACTAGTAGGTGATTCAACTTACAATGAGAAATATAGGAAATAATTCATTGTTCTCTTACAATCACGTTGATTATATTTAATGCAATAGTCATTACTAATTCCTGCAAAATAATTCCTGCTTCTGCGTTGTTTTGCCACCCTGGCCTGTTGATTTAAAGTCTTTGTAATCGTGTTAGTTATCTCGACTGATGTGTTCATTCGTTTCTCAGTTTGACTTGTATACAATGTTTGCTATCATTGAGGTTAATATGTTGTTAGACATTAATATCATGTTTCGTAGTACAGTAATACCCCGCTTTACGCGAGGGATACGTTCCGGAAAAAATCGCGTTAACTGAAATTCGCGTATATCGAGGTTTATGATTAAACATAGTCAAAATTTAATACAAAAAAATACGAATCATTTTAATCAATCACTTTAATTCTAAGAACACTTTATGCAATACATACATACTATTAATTATTTTTTACGGAAAAATACATCTATTGTCTTTTGGGTAGCGTTTTTTTTACGTTCTTGTAAAATACGTTCATAACACCCAACACTGTTTTTAATAGTTTGACACACGGTTAAGACACGGTCATCATTATTGTCTATACTCTGCAATATGTCCAAACCTGAATAAATTTTTGAAAGAGCATTTTGTATTCCCCCTGAAGATAAAACTTTCTCTTCTACTTGTTCTTCCTCATCGTAGATAGGATTATTCTGTAACTCGATCAGATCTTCATTGCTGAGAGGATCGTCGTGCGTTGCTACAAGTTCTACGAGATCTTCTACTGCGACATCTTCAAGTTCAGACCCCTCAATCATTGCAGCAATGTCTTCAAGCACTTGTCTCTGCATCTGGACAATTCTTCTAGGTGCTTCCACTACATCTGGCCAAAGATTACGCCACACCCCGTTCATACAACTCTTTTTAACTTCCTTCCAAGCCTCTTCTATGTTGTGAATAGCCTTCATAATGTTGTATGACTTCCACCACTCTCGCATAGACTGTCTTCCTTCCCCGTCAGTTTCATGAATTAGTTGGCTAAAAGTGCGGCGATGGTAATAAGCTTTGAAGTTTGCTATTGCTCCCTGGTCCATAGGTTGTAATATTGACGTAGTGTTTGGTGGAAGGAACTTCACGTACACTTTTAAGTCTCTGGGCGTATCAAGTGAGGTTGGATGTCCTGGGGCATTGTCTAAGAGTAATATAACTTTAGGTTCAAGCCCATTTCTGTCACAGTAGGATTTGACTGATGGGCAAAAACTATTAGAATACCATTCTTGAAAAATTTCCCGTGTAACCCACGCCTTTCTGTTTGATCGCCACACAACTGGTAGACTTGTCTTGTCTGTGCCTCGCATTGCACGGGGTGTTTCTGAATGGTACACTAGTAAAGGTTTCAGTTTGAAATCACCAGTGGCATTACCACCCAGCAGAAGTGTTAGTCGATCTTTCGCAGCTTTGAAACCACTGGCTTGACGTTCTTCCTTAGAAATGAATGTTCGAGATGGCATTTTTTTCCAGTAAAGTCCGGTCTCATCAACATTGAAGATGAGACAAGCAGGAATTTTCTCTCGTCCAACGAACTCTTGAAACTTGTCTGGAAACTCAGCTGCAGCTTGAATGTCCGCGCTGGCCGCCTCGCCTGTTATGTGGATATTGTGAAGATTAGAACGCTGCTTGAACCGATGGAACCAGCCTCTGCTGGCAGCAAAAGTCGGAGTGGAACTCCCTTCTCCTTCTTCTGTTTTCAGCATCTCATATAAAGATTTTGCTTTTGTGCATATGAGGTCTTGACTTAGTGGTGTGTTCTTCTTATTCAAATCTTCGATCCAGACTGACAGTAACTTCTCCATTCTTTCTAAGATAGAGGATCTCGAACGAGAAAGTTTTGTTGCACTTACAGGTGTTAAATTTTCGCTGGAGACTTTAATTTTTGCCCAATTTTTAAAAATCGTTCTCACAGTCGATTTTGATAGTCCAAAATCTCTCCCAACAATTGTTGCTTTGCCTCCATTTTCCATTCTTCTTAACACTTTCATCTTCAATTCCAAAGTTACGCTTTTACGCTCTTTTTTCTTTACAGGCGGCATTTTTGACGTAGCGTTAAATTATGACATATCTCCAATAAATGTTAAAACACGACTGCCAGCCGAACTAAACATGACGGAACAAACGAAACGAACGAGGGAATCCCCATAGAACAAAGTCGAAGGACGGGGAATTCCCAATTCTTCAAACAGAATGTTCAGAGGAAGCGGGGATTCCCGCGACCATAGAGAAGTTGATGACTACATTATGTTTATACGCACTCTTTCGCGTAATGAGAGGCATTTGAGCGCGAAATTTGAAATTCGCGTTATAGTGAAACCACGCATAACGGGGTCGCGTAAAGCGGGGTATTACTGTATATTAAATTTGGAAGCTAAATATTTGTCATTGCTAATTAATTTATCTGTGTGCTTTTCTGTTTGAATGTTGCAGCACTATAAACTCATATCTCCTAATTTTTGTATTCCCCTCATGTTATATATTGGAATATCTATTTCAATTTATAATTCTGTGTGACTAAGTTATCTTGCAATGTCTCTATGTATTTCTTATTGTTTCAAATGGATGCCAGCTTATACCAGAGAGAGCATGAAATAAATCTGTATTTCAGGGAATCATTTCTATTATCATATAACATACTGCTCAAAGAGCTAAAGCAATCAGAAATAATCAAAGTGTGGCAAAACAGGGCTTGTGTTATTAATTTGTCAAAACACTTTAGCATGTGTCAGCACCATGACATCTAGAATGCAATTCATTACTCATTCTTGAGTGTTGTAGGACCTGTAAGTACAAAACACAGTTACATATTATTCACAGCATTTTCTTCCTGCTCCTTTATTTTATATGTGCTATTTTTACATTGTGTGTGCTAACTGTGTCATACAAATATTTTCCTGCTTTCCTTAGTCTTACTGCTATCATAAACAGCCCTAATACTTTTGTAACTAAGTACTGACCTTTACATTTAAATGCTAAAGCTTTATATCTCTTCGTATTTTTCACCCAGAGCCAGTCTCCTTCCTTTATTATGTTAAGGCTATGTTATTTGTTGAAGAGTCGTTTCTGAATTTCCTGACTCTCTATCGAGTTAACTTTTGCTCATTGCCTGCTTTCCTGGAATCCTCTGCACATTTTAAAGATTTACCTATCACCACATGTGTTGGTTAAATAGCCTCTACCTCATGGAGCAAAACATACTCTGTATATTTTGTACTTGTGTTCATCGTGGTGTTGTAATTAAATACAATAAAATCTAGGTACTTGTCCCAGTTCTGCAGATACTCATTCACACATGTTGTTAGCTGCTGCCCCAATATTTTGTTCATTGCTTCAACTACCCCATTACATTGTGGGTTGTAAGTAGTTGTTTGTAAATTTCTTAATTTCTAGTTTTTTTTAAACAATGTAGAGACTAAATCATTAATGAACAATGTTCTTCTGCCTGTTAAGATTTGTTCTGGGCTTCCATATCTCAGTATTACACCATTCATGAAATTTGGACAAGTTTCTGCATCAGTGGCTTGTACTGCTTTAGCTACCATGAAACAACTTGCAAATTATGTCAGAACTAATATATATTTGTTTTTTTTTTTTTTTTTTTTTTTTTTTTTTTTTTTTTTCCAAGTTTGGATTGGACCTTTTGCATCTAATGTCCACACAATTAGTAATTCCAGTGGCCATATTGGTTGTAATTCCATCATTTTTCTCTTATTACTTTTTTTCTATATATTTATGTAATCCTTTATGCCTTGCCATTGTAGCCTAATAGTATGCTTGTTGGATTTTTGCTAATGTCTTGAAGCTTCCGAAGTGACTACCTCCAGTAGGGAATTGTGATGCACTGCTATTATCTCTTTCTGTAATATTTTGGTACCAGTGATAACCTTTCCTCTCCTATTGGCATGTAAATTTTTAGATATATTTTGTTATGTGTGGCAAAGTCATACCTCCTTGCTATCTTTACATATTTAGGTTTAGCCTTTTCTGGTTGTCTTAATGCAATTTTATGTTTTTGTATATTATGGCTAATGGTAAACACAAGTATAGGTCCTACTCATTTTATATTTTAATATATTCTTGTTATTTATTATACATTGGTATGTAATACACTGTATGTTTGGTAGTTATCACTAACTACTGAGAAAAGACGTGTACACAGTTTACACAGTTTTTGGAACACTGAACTCTTGCCTTTTCTGTAGCTGGGGTAGTGAAGAATTAAAAGCAAGTCACAGCAGCCTCTAGGACTGTAACTTATAAAAGTACCTCAACACTGCACAATGCAGCTTAGATTATGGTTTGCATGAGTGGCCTGAATTTCTTGGTGCATTGGTGGAGGAGAGAGAGACATTTGTATGGGACAGTGGGTTGTGTTTCAGTTGTCTTGGCAGCAGACATGTGGTTAAATGATGCAAGTCTTCAGGCTGTAGGCTATGACATCATTTTCAACATACATTGCTGCATTTTAGTGATGACAAAGGGTGTACGTCATAAATAACTGCTGAAACAGAGGTGGTAACTCATGCTGAGCAGGTAGCATTCATACAAGCATTGTTAGCATCTGCTATTGTGAACATTACGGACAACAAAGGTTGAATGTTCCACTTCTGGCATTGCTTGACACAGGTTCTGAAGCAGGTTTTGTTACTGAAAGCTGCGTTCAGAAATTTTGCTCGTAGCAAAAACATTCTCAGATTACCATATCTCGTTTAGCCTCAAAACCAGGTCAGTTGCCTGGGTGGTCCATCTGAACGTCCAACCAATGTTCAGCCAAGAACCATGATATACAGTCAAGGCATTGTTCCTCCCAAAGCAAACAGGATTACTTCCCAGGGAGCCAATAAGACCAAGGAATCAGTGGCCATATCTTGAAGAACTGAAACTGGCAGACCCTAAATTTTATTCACCAGGTAAAATTGATTTGATACTAGGTGCGGAAATTTACCCATTTTTGCTTTGATCAGGGAACCACACTATGCCAGCAGGATATATAGAAGTGATTAAGACTATATTTGAATAGGTGCTGTGTCAACCAGTGGACACAAGACAGAACAGTTGCAATTGTGCTTCATGTACAATCAGAAGTGAATGAGACATTACAAAGATTTTGGGAATTGGAGGAGATCAAACTAGTGAATCTGTTAATGGAGGAAAATATATCGTTTGAATAAAGAGCTTGGAGAATTGCACACCTTGGCTGTGACAAGGATACACAAACTGGAGAGACAGTTGATGCAACAATCAGACAAATACCAATTTCATTGTTAATGACCCCGTTGTCAAGCGCCCCCACAATTCCATTCAATTTCGCCAATTTCATGGATGAATACCTCTCACTGGGTCATACACAGAAAATTTCAGCAGATGAGCCAGAAGTACCGGTTCATGAGATGTATTACATTCCTCACATGGCAGTAATAAAGTAGAGTATCAGTACCACAAAACTCAGGGTGGTATTTGATGCATCATCGAAGACAACATCGGCAATATCTTTGACTGATAAGTTATTGGTAGATTCCAAACAGCAGGATGACATATTTTCATTGTTGATGCGGTTTATGGAGTATTTTGTTCCCTTGGTAGCAGATATTATAAAAATGTATCGCCAGATTGGTGTGCATGAAGCAGATAACAATTTTTAAAGAATTGTTTGGAGACCATCCCCAGAAAAACCCATCCAAGATTACAGGCTACCTACAGTCACAAATTAAGAAAGTTGTGCACCATACCTCACCATCAAAATTCTAAGGCAACTATCAATAAATAAACAAGGCACATTTTCTGTGGCATCTTCTGTTGTGCTTAAGGACTTCTTATGAGTGAAGTGAGTGAAGAGATTTGAACGGCTCTTAACATCGAGGTTTTGAGAGCAGATGAATGTGAAGCAATGTAAGTATGGAGCAGCACCAGAATACAAGGGCAGGGGAAATGGGAGATCCCTGAGAAAACCTGCCAACCAGCGGCATCGTCCGGCACAATTCCCACATGCAAAAAACCGAGGGGGAGGGGAGCGTTAAGAACTTCCAAGTGGACGACATTTTGTCAGGGCCAAACAGTGTCAATGAATCAGTTAAATTGCAGAGTGTTGTTATCCAGTTATTGAAGATAGGAGGCTTTGAGCTGCGACAGTGGCTATCCAGTGCTCCATAAATTACAGATGCAGTGCCATCTTCTTTGAGATACACTGAGGTACCCGAAGTACCTATGTGGTGCAGTGCTTCTTGCAAAACTACTGGAAGCAGTAAGTCAGTCACTTATAGATCAAGTGAAGAGCACATTAACCTTTACAGATTCAACCGTTGTGCAGGCATGGATAGCGGAAAGCTTTTTTGGCAAATAGGGTGTCAGTGATCAAGGACCTTGTCGGATCATCCCAGTAGTGCCATGTCGATAGTAGCGGCAATCCTGCAAACTGCACTTCATGAGAGCTTTCTCCACCAGAGTTTCCAAGTCATCCATTGTGGTGGTCTGGTCCAGCATAGCTGCAGGACTGTTAGTTGCCATGTAAGACAGAAAGAGACCTTAAGAAACAGCTCATTGTGAGTGATCAGAGACAAGTAGTAACTCTAGCCTATGCGGGACAGCGGTGGCTGAGTTGTTAGCGTGCTCGCCTCCCACCAAGACAAACTGGGTTCAATCCCGGGTCGGGTCACCCCCGGATTTTTTGCATGTGAGAATCGTGCAGGATGATGCCGCTGGTTGGCGGGCTTTCTTGTGGATCTCCTGTTTCTCCTGCCCTTTCATTCCGGTGCTGCTCCATTCTCACCTCAATCACTCTCATCGGCTCTCAAGACCTCGTTGTTAAGAGCCGCCCAAATCTCTTCACTCACTCTAGCCTATGCCAGTACTTCTGTCTAGGACAGATGGTCATCTTTGAGTAAACTCCAGAGAATAACTGTCTGTTGTTTAAGATTTTGCAAAAAAATGCAGAACGACATGTAGTGAAAGGAATAGGTTCCTATCTCTGGCCAAACTTGTACATCATCAGATGCTGTTCCATTGGGTGACAGTTGTACAAGAAGAGAGTTTTTCATCTGAAATACAGTGCCTCAAGGAAGGTAAGCCAGTATCTGCAAAAAGCCACATTGCTAGTCTCTGTCCATTCTTGGATGATGGTGGGGTGTTCAGGGTGGGCAGTCACCTGAATAGAGCAGACATTCCAGAAGAACAGAAGTACCCCAAACACAATAAACTTGTTGAACTAATTATATGGGATGCTCATGTAACTAACCATCATGCTGGTCCAAAGTTAGTTCAGGCAATTATTCAGCAAAGATTCTGGATACTTGAAGCTAGAAACATCATCAGGCAGACTGTCAGGAAATGTGTGAGGTGCCATTGCCATCAAACAGAATCAGCCAAGCAATTAATGTTTGATCTTCCAGCTGCCAGAGTACAGCCTGCTCGTCCATTTCTGCATTGTGGAATGTATTATGCAGGACCACTCAATCTTCACAATTGTAAGGGTATGTATGTTGTGCAACCAAAGCCATGCAGTTAGAACTTGTGAGTGACTTGTCAATGCCTGCCTTCACATTAGCATTAAAGCAGTTTGTATCACATCGTGGTAGGCTGAGTGATATGTGTAGTGATTGTGGAACAACTTTTGTTGGTGCTGCTAGGGAACTGAAAGAATTGTTTGTGTTGGTGAACACAGAAGATTATTAGCTGACAGTCTGCTGACATTTGACAAAGCACCAAGGCATTTCATGGCATTTAAATCCACCAGCAGCACATCATAAAGGTGGGTTATGGGAAGCCGGTGTTATAAGTATGAAGTACCGCTTGCACCGTGTGATTGGTAGCAGCACACTAACATTCAAAGTAGTATACACTGTGCTGGCATTAGTTGAAGCTTGTCTACCGTGTGATTGGTAGCAGCACACTAACATTCAAAGTAGTATACACTGTGCTGGCATTAGTTGAAGCTTGTCTCAATTCATGACCATTTACTGTAGTGCGCTTACTCCAGGATACTTTCGGTATTGAAACTCAACTTTGTGTCCAGATGGTAGCTGGTACAAAAATTGTTACAGCACTTCTGGCAAAGTTGGTCAGCTGAGTACCTCTCCTGACTCCTGAATCGGTTGAAGTGGAAGCAGTGGGTGAAGGAGTCAAACTTTCAGGTTAGAGACGTAGTCATCATGAAAAATGAGAAACTTCCAGCACAGCAGTGGAAGCTTGGCCACATCACCAACACATTTCCTGGCGAATGAGTGAAGAGATTTGGGTGGCTCTGAACATTGAGGTCTTGAGAGCCAATTTTCTTGGTGAAGATTGACTTGTACAGATGGCGTTGGTGAAAACTGCTATTGGTGATCTAGAGAGACCAGTTTTCAAAGTGGCACCATTGCCATTCTAGGTACTACTGAAATAAACTGTATTGTACAATTGTTTTTGATATAGTGCAAATAGTTGTATAAGACAAGCTGGTGAGTTGATAATAATCGAAAATATTATTAATCAATGTTAAAAAGGGGGGCAGAATGTTTGGACCAGTGTTTGATGTGCAGGGTTTTTTGCCATTTAGAGACAGGCAATATTGGATGGTGGTTTTGTGTTGTGTCAGGATGTAGGAAGTAGTAGTAAAGATGGCATGATATGCAGCATGTGATGTTTGTTTTGCATGCTAATTTCTAATGTTCCTTCTTTAGTTGAATGCACTCTCGACTGCAGGGAATTCACAGAATACTTTATCTTTCTTACTTTTTATGATAATTTGAACTTTTAACTCTGGGTCAATAGCACTACATTTGACTCTATTATTTTGACCTTCTTCAACTACCTCAATGTTTATTTGGAATAATTCTGCTGCTTTTAAAATATGATGAAATGAGTATTTTCTGATTCCATTATATTTCTAATAATTTTTTACCTATTTAGCATTTTTGCATTATTTTCCTGAAAGTATTGTTTGTACTCAACCCAATTGGAATTTATGTATTTAGAGATACTTTGTTGTACTTCTTTGTCTTTTACCATGTTTTCGATTATTGTTTCAGCAAAGGCCTTATGTATGTTTTCTTACGTTTCTATACTTTCTTTTACTTTTTAAGTTTTGTTATTAATTTAGACTCAACTAACTGGCTACTCCCGTACTTGATACTCTATTTATCACATCTGGCCTTGTGTTTGATTTCCCTTATACAATTTTTACCTCATAATCAAACTTGATTAAAGTTATTGCCAGTTTTAAATCCTCATATTGTGCTTTGCCATACTTTTTAGATGCCTAAAGCTTGTGTGATATGTTTTGGTTATAAATTTTATACGGTACACATATTTCCTGATGTGAGTAAAAAATGCTTTACTGCATCTAATTCTTTCCATTGTCGACCACTCTGCTTATCCCTTCCTTTCTGCATAAGAACTACACCTATTGCTGTCTGCTAGGTATCAAAAGCTAAGATAGTTGTTTTATTCTCGTCAAGCCTTTGTAGAATTAAAGCTTCCTCAAGTGACTGTTTTAATTCTAAAAATACTTTATGTTGCTTGTCTACCCATTTGTACTCTAGATTACTTTTTGTTAGTTCCACAAGCATCTCTTCTTTAGCAGCATAATTGTGGCTGTATTGTCTTAACTAAGAAGTCATGCCTATAAATAATCTCAACAGTTTTAAATTGGCAGGCAGTGCCAATATTGTTTTACAGCCTCAATTTTTTTTCCAGGTCTGTTATAATTCTGTCCAGTGTAATATAATGGCCTTTTATTTTTGGCAATAAAAAACTACATTTTTTTGGCATTTACTTTCACATTGAATTGTTTTAAACTTTTGAAAATTTTTTCTATATTCTGTAAAGGTTCCTCAAATGTCTGTCTAAAATAAATATATCATCTATAAACACTATAGCTGTATTCCATCTATATGGTCCTAGCATTATGTCTATGAATTGTTGATTGTTGGAGGTATTTTGGGGAAGTGCTGATCCCCATAGGCATTTGCTTACATTAATATAATTAATTAAATTTCATCTATTTTAAATGCTAACTTATGGCTATCCTCCTTTCCTACTAGAATGGCATAAAATTATGAAATTAAAATGTAACACTATAATAAATGTTGTGTTGCAACAGCGTATTTAATGCGTCTTCTGCCTTAGGAAGTGGATACTGGACTTTCCTTAAATGTTGGTTTAACTATTAAAAACTCGCAAAAATCTCATTCCCCCCTGTCTTTTCCTAATGACTATGACAAAGTGCTGTGTAAGTTGGATGTGCTTCCTCTATAATTGCAGTTGCTATTATTTTTTCAATTTGCTTTAATAACTCTTCCCTGATCTTTGGACTTTATGGTATATGTATAGGCTTTCCGGTTCACAGCTCTAATTTTATATAATAATTTTTCGCATCTGTTAACTTCAATATACTCTCTATGAACCTATCTTTGTATCTGCTAATTGTGTTTAGTAACTAAGTTTTTTATTTACTATCATCGTCCATATTAATTTTATCTTTTATCTTGCCTACGCTCTTGTCTTATATAAATTTTATTCTATTAGTGCAATATTGAATGGTACTTGTATATTCCTGTTCTTCTATCATATGTAATGGTACTTGCAATATTTTACTTGAGTCGCTAGTGTTTATAAACATCATTATGATTCAGAAATGGCAATACAGGAACTTTATTAATTAACTCACATCCTAAAATTACATTGACTTTTAAGTTGTCAATTACTAAAAATTCCTGCAGAAATGTATATCCCAGAATGTCTAACTTAATCTCTGCTTTATGCTTCAGAACATCTCTCTTTTCCATTGCACCTACTAGCGTACATTTCTCTTTTATAGGTTGTAGTTTTTGTGTTGTAAAGATAGTTGATGCCACCCAACTTCTGCTACAAACTATGTCTAGCAATTTGTAAAATTGTTTACTTTATTTGCATCTATACTCATAGTGTTGTTTTAGTTTGTCTGCAATTCATGTGCCTTTGTTTGTTTTCATTTTTGGTTTCTGTCATTGTGCTTTGGTTATGGTTGTGTTGCTGCTTCCACAAATTCAGCACCACCTTTCTGGCCTTTCTGGATGTGGTTTCATCACCATTCAGCAACACTGCCTATTGTGTTGTGGCGACAATGGGATGTGGCATCCTTGTTTATAAATGGCAATTGCTGTGCTAAACTAAACTTTTGTTTGAATTTTTTAAATTGCACTTTGATAACTGTTTGAAATTCAAAGTGTTTGTTTTGAAACAGGTCACACTGTTTACTGTGATGGGCATTGTAGAAGCACAAAGTGCACATGTGTTTTGCTTCACTATGCAGACCTACTGTTTTATGCCTTTTTTCGTGTTTGCTGATGGTAAAATTTCCTTATTTTAAGCATCTTCTTTACCGCATGATTGTGTGTATGCATCCTTTTTGCAACACCAGGCACAGAACTTCTTGGCCGCTCAAAGTCAGGCGATCTTGACTTTCTCCTCCCAATAGCTGGTGCCCAGTAGCCTATCACGGCTGTGTACTATTGCCTAGTTCGCAGTGTTACAGGGGTAGAGATGAGTTAAGCAACATTTTTCTGAGATGCGTTAAAAAAAAAAGAAATATTTAATTGAAATTAGGTAACTTTTTTGCAAGAGACTCATTTTGCTGAATGAAGCGGTGAAAATCCTATGTCTGTAGCTTTATCCTTTCGTGTTTTACATAATTAAGGAGTTTGCATGACAGTTGGCATAAATTCAAGACTACGTTTCAGAATAGAGAATATTCTTTGTTCTTCGTTCTTCCTTTGACAGGGAGTCATATTTCATAGGTATATCTAAATGTGCTCGCCTTGCTTTGAAAGCAGGTGATAACGAAGTCTGACTCGTGCTTAGTCGACACAAGAAAGCACGTAGCACAGCTGCCTCGTTCCACCCAGTGTTTGCTCTGTTCTGTAGCTTTAGTTCTGCAATGGGCATTGAACGTTTCTCATAGTTTTTCAGTTGCCTGCGCATAAAGTTTTAGTTGAAATTATGTTGCTGAATGTACTTTTTGTGCTGTCACCAGTAGTTGCAAAAAGAAAGTTGTTCACTAACAAAGTTAGTCTTTATTCATTAGTGTGCCTTAATTTTGTAATTAAATTATTAAACTAAAAATTTTTCAAAACCACAAATTTTAAACAAAATTAACAGTTTGTCAGCATGGGCGTGTGATATTGGTGACCATACAGTGCGATGAATTTACAAGGAAGGAGAGTGCAGCATTGCATCTACGTTGAAGGCAATATTTGTGTCACCTAAACAAAAATCAGGAAACAAGTTACAGCTCCATAGCTACATTTTTTTCTTTCTTTTTCATCTATGAAATTAAATGACGGGTGGAAGTGTGTAAGGGAAAGAAATTACATAATATGTGCAGACAGGGAAGAGGAGCTTATGCTGCCATTATAAGCTACAGTAACAAAGTTGAATTATTTTTTCAATGCTATGCGCAATTGTAAGTAAATTAAAATTTTTACATTTATGTTTAATAGATGTTGCTAGTTTGTAAACTTAAGTGTCAAACTTTTTTTACTTCAAACGTAACATTTTAGGTGTTTGTCTGCTAAAAGTGTTTTTGAATAAATAAAAACTCCCAAATATATTATGTATATTGTTTATTGATTTCTCGTTCTACTAAATTCATATTTCACGACACACATATTATGATGAGATGGACGTTTAATAGATTTGGCAGCAGGGCTTGGTAATGCTCACCGATAGGCTGAGGCTGAGTGGCCAAGAAGTTCTGTGCCAATTATAGTGCCTTTAACTTCCTGAATTTGCTTTTCCTGTTCATATTTATTTCTGTTCACATTGCCTTCATTGTTCACAATTTTTCACTTTATATTATTTTTCTTTATAATATTGTATTTTGTAAATTAATTTGTAATTTCGGTCTCTCTTCTTCTATTTCTGCATGCTTTTCTGAATAATACCCTATTCTTTCTGTAGTGGAAAAACATTTACCAGATGATATAACATTATTTGGCAATATTTGCATGTATGACTTGCTTCTAATCATAGTTTTTTGTTTTATATTACTGTGATTATCTTTATGCTGTTGGGAGTTGTCTGCTTTGCTATGTGCTCTGTCTGTTTGCCTATTTGTTTCCTTTTGTTCCTTTTTTCCTATATTCAATGATGGTAACACGCTTTGATTCCCCATAATCTAGTTTTATGACCTTTATTTCTTTTCACTTATATTAAATTTTATATCATTCTCTTATTGTTTGCTCTCACTCCCTATATTCTCTACCTAAACTGTTGTAGCTGCCTGGTTGCTCTTGGCTTTCTTTTCGCATACTTCTACCTTCCTCACTATCCTTATTTTAGAAGTTTTTCCCAAACACAAATTGTCTGTATTCTTGTTATATGATAACTCCTGGTTGCATGTTATAATTCTGATAGCCATTAGCTCTACCTCCTCTGCATTGATTATAGCCTCCCCTGTATTTAGGATATTATGACTGATCATAGTTCCTCTGTTCTCTGTGTACCTTGGTGCTGTTATAACTACCTTGGTAATAATTTAATTTTTCTGGAACTGATTGTTTTTGATTAGGTCTGCTCTACCTCCGTTAAAACCTAATTCCTCATTTATCTTAGCGATTTCATTTTCTAGCCTCTCATTTTCCTATTTCATGGCTCTCTCTTTAGGTGTTAGCTTTTTACCTTTTAACCCTAATTCAACCCTTTTCAGATTGTTCTCAACTTGATGCATACTGTCATTGCAAAAACTTACCATTTTATCTCCTTTTTATGGCAGTAGTGATTTCCAAATAATTTTGGCAAATCCTAATACTAGCATGTTCGGATTGTACTTGTGTTTGTAAAATAGCATATCCTCAATGTAAGACTGACAACTTTTTGTCTTTTTGTGCATAAAAGCTCTCTGAAGTTTTCTACCCTGTATATTGATGTAAAAACGTTTCTTAACCCTTTTTTTTTATTTTTACTTTCATCCAAGTGACCTGTTCTCTTTCTAGTGCTGTATTTTTGTATACTCTCATAATTGTCTCATTTAAATAAAATTTCTATCCCCTGCACTTCTCCTCTTTATCCCAAGTGTTTCTTTTGCTAGCTGATTTGTAGGGGTCTAGGAATACTTGTATATCCTCATCTTAATTTCTTGAAAATATGGGTTTCTTTTCTGCCTTTTGTATAAGTACCCTAACTGGCTGTGTTTCTGCCATAGTAGTTTATTCACTTAGTGTTCCCCTTACACTAGCATTCTCGTTTATATTCTGTAATGTTTATAAATTTTTGTATTTATTTTCAGTTGTTTCTAAATATTTGCTGTGAAGTGCTTGCTCTAACAACAAATTATTCAACCTTAAAGATAAAATACCTACGTCGTCATAAGGATGAAATGCTACCTCATCTGTTTGTGTGGGAACTTAACTTTTTTCTACAATTTTTCATTATAAGTTCTCATGTTATCATCATTGATTTACTATCTAGTTCTGCTAGTAAATTGGGATTTTCTTGAATCAGCTTATCCACTTTTCCAATAAACAAATAAAATATTTCAGTGCTATAATTTTTCCTGTACTCTAAAATGTGTGCCCAGCATCTGTGAGGTCTATTGTTGCCCTATTAGATATTTTCTTTGCTGAGGACAAAACAGTTTTCTTTTTCTCTGCACTTATCAGAGTACTCACAGTTCTAATTTGTATTACTTTTCACTTAACGGTTTGTAGGTTACGCCCTAATTTACATACTGACTTAACATATTCTGATAATTCTGTACTTTTCTTTTGCTTGCACCACATACACTTACACTACTACTTGTTCCCATTAAAAAAACACACACCAGAGATTGTGTGTGTGTGTATATATATATATATAGACACAGTCAAATCACATTATTATGACCACCTGCTAGAAGTGCCATCTGCAGCGTGTAGCCCATGACGTGGGCTGGTGAAGCGGGTATATAATGCGACAGATAGGCTGGCTTTACACATTACGCTTCCTGCTGTCATGGGTAATGGAAGCATTTCGGAAACAGCAACATTTGTGAACTGTTCATGTGCCTCTGTGGTAGAGATGTATCATAAGTGGACGAATGGCACTATAGGGAACTGCAACAGTTCAGCGAACCCTTCTGCGAATGAAGCTCTGGAGTAGTCTGTGACTGCACTAATGCTAACACAGGTGCATCAACGAAAATGACTGGAATTTGCTCAACAGTATGGTAACTGAACCGCTGCTGATTACTGTGGGTAGCCTTCACTGACGAGTCATGTTTTCAGCTGCATAGAACGGATGGACGTCAGCATGTCCAGCGAGAAACGTCGGAGTTCTTACACCCTGCTTGCATTGCTGGACGAACACAAGGCGGTGGAGGCAGTGTTATGGTCTGGGGAATATTCTCATGGTATTCTCTAGGTCCCATAATCCGTGTGGAAGGCACTCTTAATTGATTTGGTTATGAATCCATCCTCAGCAATCATGTTCACCCGTACATGATGATTGTCTTTCCTCCGGAGGATGGGATCTTCCAGCATGACAATGCGCCTTGCCACACGGCTAGAAGTGTCCACACGTGGCTGGAAGTGCACGATCAGGACTTCAAAGTTCTTCCCTGGTCCCAAAACAGCCCCAATCTCAATCCAATTGTGAACATTTGTGGGACCACCTCAATCGTCGTGTTTACCGTCTGTCTCCTCCGCCATGCACCCTTCAACAGTTGTGGGACGCATTGCAGGTAGCATGGCTCCAGATACCCGTGGGGACCTATCAGCACCTGACTGAGTCACTGCCAGCTCGTGTAGCTGCTGTCCATGCTGCGAAGGGCGGTTACTATTGATACTAGCAGGTGGTCATAATAATGCAATTCGACTGTGTATATTTGTGTATGCACTATGCATTATATGGATGCAAGAGAGCGGGAGGAACTGGCACCTTCATCAGTGTTATAATCTGGGGACTCTCACCCCCCAGACTGCACAATGAAATTAAAGATTGACTGACAAAGCACTCTCTGAGGGATTGAGGGATATTTTAAAGAATGACTACTTGTACAATACTATTTATTTTCTCAACCTTGAAACAAAGACTTGTATTTTTTTGGCTTTGTTATTTAAATCTATGCACTACAAAATATTACAAATCTTACTCTGAAGGGGATATATCTACTGAAACATCTACAACAGAGACCAATATGCCTGACGTACCTCACCACTGTTGCACTCATGCAAACACCACCAAAATAGTGTAATTTGAAGGCTCACTCATTGGAGCTGAAGTGATGCTCCCTGGTGCAGCTGCGCTCTGGAGCTGATTCAGTGTAGATCACCTCCATGCCTCTCGCAGGAGACGACCCCATGGAACAGTGGTCCTTGGCATACTTGGGAAAGTAAATAAAATAAACTAGTTGATTAAAGTTAAAGTCAGAAAAAATTAACTGATTAAAGTTAGAAGCTAAAATCCATGCAAATTAACTAATTAAAGTGTAATTAAAAACAAAATTAACTAATTAAAGTTAAAAGTTAAAGAACCACAAAAATGTTTACAGTTAAAATAAATTCTCTAAAAGGTTGTTCGTCAATGTTAATGTTTATTGTGGTTTGCAACTCGTCTGTCGTAAAATTTGTTGCATATTTTCAAGAAGTTTGTCAAGATATTAATGGTATTTGCATTTCTTTCGTTCTCAAATTTGGCCTCCAGGCAATTGCAAAGTTAACTTTCTTTATTTTTAATTGTTAACCAACCATTTTAATGATTAAAAGTTAGAATTTAAACAGTTTTAAAATTAACTGATATGTAAAAAATTACTTGCTTTTTATTGATTAATTTAAATAGTTTATCCCAAGTATGGTCCTTGGTGAGTGAATGAAGAGATTTGGGCAGCTCTTGACATCAAAGTCTTGAAAGCTAAAGTCATCCTTGGTGTTTGACAGGGCCTGGCAGAAGAACAATGCTTGGCCGCTTTGTGTTTGCACCTATATAATTTCCATTCCACTGCCTTCGTTATTCAGCAAGCAGTTTGGCTGTTGTCATAACAGCGGCCCACGCTGTTTAGTGTAGCTTGCTGGCCCATCTTCCTGATTCCCTGGCTTACTTTCGCTGTATGGCTTAGATTTTATTCAATTTGGGAGCGACAACAGTGTTCTATTTTATTACAGTTTAACATAAAGATTTGAATATTTAGAGAGGTATGTTACTTTTACAGTTATTTTCACATTTAAAAGCAATTATAGAAATTTTTAAAATTAAGGATGTATTTTATCTATTTTTCCTTTATTTCCTACAGAGTTCTAATTTGACAAGCAGGTTGTCCCTGCAAGTTTTCACCTCTATAACATTTATGAATCACATAACCTTATGGTTCCCTTTTAAGGTGGGTGCAATAACATTTTCACTTATCTCCTTTTCCACCATCTTAGGAGCTGGGGCACTTGTTGCCCATTTTCATTTTCATTTTTTTCAGTTTCTTTGGCTAAAAACCCACACCAGATGACATTTGAACTTGCAATCACCATTTCCTACATGTGTGGGATTGATGCCCATACTAATGTTCATTTCATATAAGAAGGCCACATTCTGACAGTCAGTGAGTGGCAACGTAATGTATTCAAAACAAACAAAGCACCATTTACAAAATCCTGTATCGGCTGATGCACGAACGAACAGAAATTAATATTACATTGGCAGAAAATACGCGGATAAGAAAGTTTGTATATTAATGAATACATTTTATTTTACGTGGTCATAAAACAGCAGTTTTTATTTTTATAAACGAAACTTCGTGATAAAATAGTAATGTATAGGTGTTCAAAATGAGATGCACAGTAAAATGATCCGTATCCAAATGTAAGTTAAAAATCGAAACCTTTTTCAAGTTTCCAGACTCTCCAAGCATGTGCTGCCATCTTGTGAGGGACAGGCGCACCATCTGTTACAACACGTCCTTCCACGCTATCTGTTTTCCATATCCTGAACTACACCCAGAAACATATTATAGTTTTGTTGTTTAGAATAACGCATTAACGCACATATACAAATGGTTTTATTTTCCTGCGAGCTCTGTATAATTTTTAAAGTAACATGTATTTCATGTACAATGATTTGGAGTACAAGTAATTTATATTCGGATGGTAATAGTTCGTCTACGTAAATTATACGCCATATTGTTCTCTCGAAACTCATCTCCTTGTTTCCGTATAAAGTGAGACACGCGTGAATAATTTGTAAGCAATTCTAACATTATTCCACGTCACATATTTCCAACTCTAATATATTAGCTATAACGTCCAAAGTGTGATAATAGATACAACAGACTGTCTCGCAAATGTTAACCTAAATTCACTATCTCGGACAAATTAAAAAAGAGTTAGCAAATATTTAATTATTTGCAACATTTTATATTTTTACTTTTATAACCTACTTATTTTTTTAGACAGATGTCAGTCTTAAAATATCTTAAAATTTGTTTAGCGTTACAGTACAATGAGAAGTGGATTAGTTTATAAAAAATACAGCCCCGACTTGACGGACCAGCTGATGGCGGAAGGATACGTAGTCAGATAAAAACAGTGGCGCTACTTTCGCCGAGCTGTCAAAAAGCGGCCTTCTTATATTCTTATATGGTACAGAATATATCCATGTGCTGGATGACATTTGCACTTATAATAAATTTTTTTAATTACTGAAAAGCCATACCTAGCTAATAGCTCTACTGGCTATGAGTGCTGGTGGAGTAGGAATCTTTATTGATCTTATGGTACAGGATGGGTTGGGGGTGGTAACTATGGCGAGGAGGTGAAGGCCTTGCAAAGGGCTTCTATGATAATCTGAAATTTGTCGAAGGAGTTCGTTGCTTGTTGTAGAAGGGATATTGTCCGTTGAATGAGAGGTAGGTATGGGCGAACCTGGACGAAGAAGTTGTTGATTTCTTGTAGAGATGAGGAAAGGTTGGCCTCTCTGGGAAGGGAGGAGGGTTTAATGAGTGGGACTGGAGGTTCTAGGTGTGTGATGGGTGTTGATGTTGCAGCCAAAGATCGCTAGGCCGGTGTGGAGCAGCAAGGAGGCATTATCTTGAGGATTGGGAAATAGGCATTCTCAGTTTTTGTAGACTGCCACACTGGTGCAGCTGCCACTGGTCTCTGGGATGAGAGAGGCTTCTTCTTGAAGCTCTCCACGTGTTACTGTCGTCTGGGCAGACCTTGGCGCTTCCTTCATGGTCTGCTCTGCAGTTCAGGCAGGTACAGCCATATGTTGGTGAGAGAGGGCATTCATGTGCAGGATGCCGCTCCGAGCATTGGCCGCAAATATACGCTCTGCGGCAGTTGGATGCTATGTGGCTGTAGTACTGGCATCTCTGACATCGCTTCGGTGGCAAGGAGTGGTAGGGCTCTACTTGCACAATGGAATGGAGCTCATGGTGTATGCTGAGCAGCTGTTTTACTTGGGTTTTATCAGGTAGAGTTACTAGCATGTGTGGACAGTAGTGCGCTGGTTGTTTGATTGACGGGTCCTTGAGGACTCTTACTGATGGTTGTTGGATTCCTTGTTCCTCAGGGTTGATCCCTACTTCCGCAGGGGAGGTACCCTTTGGGAGATGCGTGATGACCATCTTCAGCGGCGGTCTGGTTGTTTTTGGAGAGAATGTTAAGGTTTCGTAGCCCAGACGTTCTAGTGTGTTGAAGAGATTTTTGTGCGTTGTGGAGGACTCAGGGTCAAACCCAATTCAATTTCCGTGTTGGTGGACCTGGGAGGGCCCACAAATCTTGAAGAGATGGTGTATGCAGTAGGATTTGATTGGTTTATTTAGGTTGTTGCAAAATATTGAAAAATATTTCTGGTGTTTCTGGCATGCAGGCTGCTGCAAGGTGTAGGATATAGACATCTGCTTAGATAATGCTGATTGGTTGATCAGCTTGCTACCCGTGTTGTCGTCATCGATGGGAAGAGATGAGTATCGGTTGTCTGATGCCACCACTTCGTCATTGCGCAAAGTATCTTACAGTTACTTCTTTCGTCTTTGAGGTTTCATTTTCTTTAGAGCAGATCGGCGCAAATGCATCTTTTCATGCTGGAAACGAGGCGTTGGAGGAGGCATTGTGCTGTTCAGTGTGGTGCCTCACGCTTGCGAATCACCATTTACATTATCTTTGGGACTGGGGTCGGTACTACCAATTTTAATTTTTCACATTTTATAGGTCAAAAACTTACACCGGATGACATTTGCACTTATATTAAAGCTTAAGTCTGGGACCCATACTCAAATACTGGATGACATTCACACTTATAATCACCAATTTCGATGAACTTTGGTTAATGCATGCATCATGAGATGACATGCATTACATAGATGCCAACAAATATTTGGCACCTTATTACTTGTTTCACCCATGGTGGCCTAGTTTGTGGATCCTGTTGGCTCGTACCTGGTTTATCTTATTAATAAAAAATAAAAATTTGGTGCTGAAAAAAAATTTTGGAGGCTTGCAGCATCCTGTTTATAGTGTTCGGGTGTGGCAGAGGCAGTTCTGGGCAACCTTTTCCATGTGCGGATGGGCATTATACTGCTAAAATACTACACCTGTAATTCCAGCTAGAAATGGGAGCAGATGGGGGCATAGGATCTCATCCACATACTGCTGGGCCATTAGTGTTCCATATATCACGACGAAAGTGGATCAGCTATCATAGGCTATGGCTTCCCAGGCTATAGTACCTGTCGTGGAGGAAGTGTGCCACACAATAGCAGGTTGGCATTGTGACATTCACCAGGTGCCCTCCACACCTGGCACGATGATCTCAGTCCCCATAACAAAGCAGCACTTATCACTAAACACCACACATCGCCAGTCTGTGGTGTTCCACATTGCTCTGGTATGGCACCACTGCAAACGGAGCCACCGCTGTTGCAGAGTTAATAGCAGCACACATAATGGGTGCTGGGATCATAGATTTGCCTCTGCAATGCATCTGGAAATAGTTCGTAGGCATATAGGTGACCCAACACTGGCCAGTATCATGGACTGGGACACCATGGGATACCTCCACACCTGGTGCACATTCATCTATCCTCTTGACTGGTAGTCAACCTTGTCCGTCCTGAGTGGAGTGGAGGGGAGAGATTTGGGCTGCTCTTAATATCGAGATCTTGAGAGCAGATGAGGGTGAAGTGAGATGAGTATAGAGCAGTGCTGGAATGCAAGGTTGGAGGAAACATAAGATCCCTGAGAAAACCTGCTGACCAGTGTCATCGTCTGGCACAATTCCCACATGCGCCAGGAATCGAACCAGGTTCACCTAGGTGGGAGGCAAGTAGTCTGACCACTACACCACTGCGGCCCCTCGTCCATCCTGAGCCGGTCCTCTATGTGTGAGTGCATTCACGTATCTCCTGTTCCTAACAGCATCGGACAGTATGGTTCAAACAATCCACATATTGGGCTATACAGCGATACGAACACCCTGCAGTTTTCAACCCAATTACAAGTCCTCTCTCAAAGTCTGTCAGTTGCGATTAGTGACATTTTTGGCATCTCCCCAGCATTCTTCTTTACTCTCTACTCTTTCTTGGTATCATCTGGTGTTTCAGGCATTAAAGTGCTTCGATCACATGCCATTGTTTATGACTGCTGGTTGGTGCTTGCAGTGCCACTGCCGGGTGTGGGGTCAAATGCAAATGCATAAGCATGGGTTTATGTGCATACTAGCCCGTACTCTCACTATTTACATTGTTTTGTGGTTGTCACATGGTTTCTTCGTGGTGTAATATTTTCATTGTCCGACAGTGTATTTTCTATCTGGAAGTTACTAAGTAATGTTTTATATTTGCATAATTTTAACATCTGGTGATAACATTTTTGTCATGCCCAAGTATACTCAGGTAAGACAATTTACAAGTTCTTTATAAATATATAACTTGTTAAATATAAATTTTAGGAATATAATTTTACAAGATATGAGAGCCCTCCAGTTAGTGGTGCAAATAAAGCATAGGAAAAATTGGTCAGTTTTGGACCAATAGTGGATTTAATTAAACAGGAAAGGGATTAAAATGTATCTTTACTGATTTGCTCAAGTGGGCACAGCGTGAGTGATTACAGGGCATATCAACAATGTGTACAGCAGTACTGCTATATATTTTATCACCTTCATCTGTTTAAGACTGAAAATAAGGTAGACAGTCTGACATAAGCACTCATGAATTTGGTGTCTGTGTGTCTCTTCCAGGTTAGTTTGTGGTCCATGTACACTCCGAGGTTTTCCACAACATTTTTATGTGGAATTTGCTCACCAGACAATGTAATTTTTGGGTGATTGGCAGGTTGTAGAGGTTGTCTTTGAGTTCTTAACATTTCCCAACATTAATTTCAGTGTACCATTTTGTGTAGTAATTCTGAAAGGTCATTATAGTCGTTTGGAGCTTTTGTGTAGCTAGGCCAAGGTTGTGGAAGCAATTGTATATGACAGTGTCATTGGCATAGCAGCAAAATTGCACTAGTTGGCTGTCAGCCTTTGGGTAAGTTATATACGTGCTGGGTGTTCAGAAATGGTTGGGCATAATTTTAAGAGGTGGTAGGGCACACAGACATACAAACATTTTGATATAAGGAACATGTCTCCAGAAACACGCCCATACCCAGCTACAGGCATCAAACGATGCATATTCCATTTGAATTTGGCATGCTGCCTGGGCGACGCACGTGCGAGCCAAGCAGAGTACACAGGTGCAGTGCAGAGAGGGGCGGAGCAGAGTCGTCCTGCAGGTGGACAGCAGAGAACAGTCCCCAATTGACATAAGTGATGAATTGAGTAGTGTCTGTGCAAGTAAGGTTATGGTGCCATACACGTTTGCTGAATTAGTAGATATGGAGTATGTTTATGGGGAGGTACATTGCATTGAGTTAGAATTTACGCGGAGTGTTATTCCGACATGGGGCAGCCAAATAGGAAAATATTTGTATGGGTCTTTCGATGCCTATGTGGCACAGGACAGCTTCAATCAAAACACCAAAATGTTGGAGTGAGGAGACATGTTAGAATACCCAGTTTTGAGGAAGAAATTCTTGATCAGGTGGCAGCTCAACCCAACACAAGCACCCGTTAAATTTCACACAACATGGGTGTCAGTAATTCAAAAGTTTGGGAGGTGTTGCATGAGCAACAATTACACTCATACCACCTACAGAAAGTGCAGGTGCCAGGCCCAGCAGACTTTCCACTTTGTGTGCAATTTTGTTTGTGGTTTTGAGCACAAATTTATGACAATCCACACTGGTGAGATCCTATCTTGGTGTGATATGGCTATGTTCCGAGATACAAAAGTTTAATACCAAAAATGGTTATGTGTGGAGTGATCAAAACCTACATAAAACACGTATTGGGTCATATCAACACAAATTTGCTGTGAATATTTGGGTTGTACTTGTTACAAATGACCTAATTGGGCCATACATTTTCCCACCTCACCTGAGTGGTAATATTTACTTCAGATTTCTGGAAGACGTGCTGCCTGGTTTGTTGGAAGATGTGTCATTTGCCATGCGGCAACAGATATGGTCCATACATCACTGTACCCCCCTCCCCCATCTTCACACGTGCTGTACAGGAGCACTTGAATGACACCTCCCCCGGACCATGGGTGGGGTGAGGAGGTCTGGTGGCTTGGCCCTCCCAGGCCTCCCGACTCAACACCCTTAGACTTTTTCTTGTAGGTTCATGTCAAAAGTCTTGTTTACCAAACACTTGTAGAAAGTGAGGAGGACTTAACTGCAAGAATTCTTGCAGCCTACTTTGAAGTTCAGCAAACATACAGTATTTTTGACAGAGTGTATAAACAACTTGGTTTGCCATGTTAATAATGCCTGCTTGCAAGTCGGAGGACATCAATTCGAACAGCTCCTGTAAAGGTGAGCCATGTTTCATGTCTCTTTATTTATGCACTGTGATCAGGGATTGGGGATTGTCATCTGCTGTCTGCCTGCAGGCCGGCTCCACTCTGGCCCACATGTGATTGGCCTAGATAGGACGCCAAATTCAAGCGGTACACGCATCATTAGACGTCTGTAGCTCAGCGTTTCAAGACACATTTTTCTTATATCAAAATGTTTTCTCAGTGTGCCCTACCACCCCTAAAAATATGCCCAACATCTTCCCAACATCCAGTATATATAATAATACAAGTCCTAGTATGGTACCTTGGGGCTTGTTAGCATATATTGTTTTCGCATCAGATTTGGCCCCTTTATACAATACAGTAAAGATCCTGTGATCTAGGTAGCTGTCTATTAACTTTATATTCTAGTTGGGCAGCTAGATTTTATATAATTTATGTAGCAAACTGGCATGACAACCCTACCAAAGGCCTGCTTAATAACTATGGATACTGTGACTTCATAGTCCTTCTATTTAAAGGTGTTTGTGTAATGTATTGAGTTATTTGCACTAGCTGGTTCATGGTTGAGGGCATTTGTTGGAATCCAAATTTTTTGTGTGGTAAAATATTATTACTGTTTAGATGGGTATTAATTCACCTTAGGATTATATATTTCACTACTTTTCATAGCATTATTCATTAGGTTTATTGGTCTGTAGTTTTAGGGCAGCTTCGCATCTTTTCCAGGCTTATGAAATACAGTAACATTTTCGGCTTTCCAGCCAGCCGGAAAGTTAGAGGTCTGTGAGCCTGCAATTTTTAGTTCAAGCCAAACCCAAGCAAGCCTACCGAAAAGTTCCTGAGCTTCGAGCTTGAGTTTGAGCTCAAGCTCTTTTATTGCAGACAAAAACAAGTTTTATAATAAAGATAATAATAGTGTTTTGAAGGTAATGTGTGTTCATATCCGCAGTTCTAAGGAATAATTTTAACAGAACACACCTACCCTTTAAAATATGGTTTTGTTTGTGAATAAATAAACACATCTGTTTTCTGAGAAAATGTGTCCATGATTTCTTTAGTTTTGATAAAATAATTTAGGTATTTTTTGCTACTTTCTGTAATTTTTAAAGTGCAACACAAATATCACAAATGATAAAGTACGTGTGCAATTAACTTTCATTCAACAAAATATTAAATTTAAGTTCTTGATTTTATGTAAATATGTTATTTTAGTGACAAAAAATTTGCCAGTTCAATAAAAAAATACTTATCAGTCAATATTTGCAGTACATGTGTATGTGCATATTAAAGAGACTGTTGACATTAATGTATAAAATAACAATAATAATGTCATGCATCTCCAGCATGATTTCCACACATAATATAAGGCAATGTCCCAACTTGAAAGTGTGCTCACTCTCACTCTTGCACACTCTGACTCACTCTAGTGAATTGAGACTTGTGCCCTCTGTAAACCTTCGGCATTATGTTTCTATGACAAAACAGATGAGAAATAGTGACAAATAAAACATTGCTCGCCTTTCCCATTCTTAGAATAAAGTAACAGTGTTTTTTTAAAATACCAACTTATTTTGATTTTATATATTTTTGAATTGTCATTCTTTATGTTCCGTATCATATGGAATATTGTTGGTATTACACATTTCACAATTGTAGGATTACATTAAGTTAATAAAATATTTTTAACACTGCTGTAGAAACCAAAAAGTATGTGCCTGGATATTTGAAGTTAGACTTGAAAACAACATGGCTGCTACAGAAGGTAAGAGATTGAGCAGCGAGTGAACATCTGTTGTTCACTTTCCCTCTCCTCCGAGTTGGGACAGCAGGGAGGATTTTCTGTGATGTTAAGAGTGGGTGAGAGAGTACTGTCTCTGCAAATTGGGACACAACCTAAATCTATTTTTAAAAATGCAACCATAAAAAGAACTATTCTACAAATGACAGTAAAAAATATTTGGAGTGTGCCACATTTTGCATCAGCCCAACAATTTGACTGTAAAAACTTAAAGACCCTTTAATTTATGAGAATTGGTTAGATTTATTTACGTTGCTTTGTGTATGTAATTTGTAGGTTACAAGAACATTAACAGAGATTCTATTAAATAACTTGTTATTCATGTTAACCGATTCATCATTGTGGATTTCAGTTTCTCCACCGATGCTATTGAGGTTTGCAAAATGTTCAGATGTACTGGACCATTTTTTTGTGTTTATGTGCCATGCTGTTGGAGTTTGTATGTTTAAGGCTTTGCTTCGCCTCTTTTGCAGAACTTCTTTGTTTTCACATCATAATTAGTTTTCATAGTAATTACTGACAATGTACGATTATAGAAAATTTACATTTTACGAGTTGTTTAATATTTTTGTGCATAATTTTAATTGTGTGTTATCTGCTTGTTGTATAAAGTCAAGAACTTATTAATAAAGTATAAATAGATTCTCAAATTTTTACAAATAGCAGATAATACACTATTATTATTATGCACAAAAATATTAAATAACTCGTAAAATATAAATTTTCTGTAATCGTATGTTGTCAGTAATTACTATGAATCCAAAATTATTATGAAAAAATTAATTTCTTTAAAAGGGGTGAAGCAGAGTCCATTATATTTGTATTGTATTACTTGTGCACTGCAATGTTAATTTTTTACAAATGTAAAATTCTCCCTTGGTAACTTATATTACCATATCAAAAACTTAAACATCACGTTTAAATGATCATATTTTCAGATAACCTAAACTATTGCCATTTTAAGTTTTGACGTCTCATCGATACTATCAAATGTTGTACCCACGAATTATCAATTCAGGACAAACTATCGCAATATATCGTTCAAACTAACTACACAATTATTTTGTGTTTTCTCCAAGCAGTGATTTATTTCGCAATTAAAAATAACGGAAGCAAATTTCATAAAAATTTCTTAATTTCGTGCCTTGCGAAAAACAAGTGCTCCTATGAATCATCTTTATTTTTCTAACAAAATGTCTCAGCCACTGCATCTTAGGCCAATTCGCAACCGCGTTTTTATGCTAATTTTGAGGGGAATTTGTGTTCATATATGTAGTTCTAAGGAATAAATTTAACAAAAACACATCTACCTTTTAAAAAATTGTTTTGTGAATTGATAATGTCTTATTTTCTAACAAACATTTAATAAACTGTCCATTCAGGCACTGCATCTTAGGTGGATTTACGGCCCAGTGTTTGGCAAATCTTAGTGTTAATCAACATTCATATTTACATTTCAGAGGAACCCATAACTACCTTTTAAATATTATGTTTCATTAATAAACACTGTTGTTTTCTTTTGTTAACAGTAAAACACAGTCTCATCAGTCGCCAACTGAATGACCTAACATTAATATAGCAGCTTAAATTTTTCGAGCCTGAAAAATATTTCAAGTCAAACTCAAGCCAGAAGCAGGTATTCGGCTCAAGCTTGATTTTTGTGTACTCGCAGACCTCTACAAGAAAGTATTTCAATTTGAGTACTGCATTAAAGCAGGATGCTAAATAATCAAGTGTCATGTTTGGGAGTTCCTAGAGAACTATTGTTTGTATGCAGTCTGCATCAGGTGTTTCTGCATATGCATCATAAAAATCAGTACAAATTGGGTAATGATCATACTAGTCAATCTAGAAGTAAACTCTTTATTTAATACTACTGGGTGCATAAGGGGAAATTAATGGTTATAAAAAAGATAGAACACCAATACTGCGTAGTAAAAAATGTATTTATCGTAATGATAGGATATAGTACTACATGCCATATGGGGCATTATGTACAGAAAAGAATGTCACCTAAATGATGACCATTTTGGCAAATGTTCTGCCGCTCTTTAAAGTTCACTCCTACCCTCTACAAAATTCTTGGGTAATCAGTCCCACTTGCAGACAAATGGTGTTCTTAGGTTTGTCTACATGGTTGTGTTTTATACACTTGTGGCTTGAGGTTGCCTCACAAAAAGAAATCACATATTGACAGGTTGGGTGACCACAGAGGCCAGGAAACATTATCGAATCGTGACACAAGTCGACTGGGAAACATGGCTCGAAGAACATCCATAGAGACCCTTGCAGTATGCTCGGTGGCTCCATCTTATTGAAACCACACCTGTTGTCTGTTAATCCTTTGTCTCCATAGTTCTGGTTCCATGAAGGTGTTAACCATCTGGATGTACTGTATTAACGTTACAATCACAGTGTTGTCATTCTCCTCGAAAATTACGGACCAATTACACCACATGCAACAAAAGCACACCAAACAGTCACTTTTTGACCATGCAGTGGTTGTTCATGTACTTCACTAGGATTTACTGGATACAATACTGGAGGTTCTGAATGCTTACTGCACCAGTAAGGTGAAAGTGTTATACATCAGTCATCAGAAGGATGGCATCCTCATGATCCTCGAAACATGTAACTCTTGCACTATCTGTAATTTGTAGAGATGGAATCCTAAATCCTTGTGAAGATTCTCCATACTGTGATTTCACTCAGTTTCAATTCGACAGCATGCTGCAGAACAGAACGGGTTGAACTCGGGTGGGACTCCTCGTGATGGTCAGGGTTCATGCCATTGCGACAGGATCAGGTGGTTTGATTTTTATTACAGTTCCACATGTTCAAAATAATGTAACCCACCTCAAGATAGTATTGCAACTTGGGATGGTCTGATGATGCCCAATATTGAAACAGCACCAAAAGTCACTGTGTTGCAATAATTGACTGACCACGTTTCACAAAACTGTTATATGCAAACTCATAATGCTCTACTATCCATGGCACAATGACTGCTATTGTGTGTGCAGGGTCTGCCATGCTGAGTCGTGCTGCACAATGCTGATCCGTTACGAACTGACACTGGTGGGGCCGAGCGAGTTAAATGTCCCAGACTTATGTCTCTACCCCCTCTCCTGGCTTCAATTGATCCATTTTAAAATCATCAGTTTCCCATGACACACCTTTATGCCAAGAACATCTGGGTGTTGAATATCCCTTCAGCTGGGGGGCATCTTTTTAGTGCATTATGAGGAACATCTATCTCACAAGCAAGTACTCTTTCCCCCTTTTGCACACCAATAATCAAAATTGTCTATTCATGTTTTCATCTAATTTTCTAGTGTTTCTTTTTTGTGTTATTTAGTATTTATTAAAATTATTTTCAAAACAATTTTTTAGGTTTTGAATTTATAAAATGGTATGCAGTAAAGAAACTTGTCTATAATATCTTATAGAAAATGTATTTTTGAAATTTCTTTGGTGCATGTGTTTTCTTACAGTTAAAAAAAATAAAATTATTGGCAAACAGCTTTTATTTTCAATTATTTCTCTATTACCATTACACAAAGATATAAGAAATGTGTTTGAATAAAGAATATAAAGACTACCATATACACGTTGTTTCCAATCAAAAAATAAATATTCACATTGTTATATTGACTTTTCAGTCTTCTGCCATCACACAAAAAAAACATTTTCCACTATATACTTTTTTTTAAAATGTCAAGGTACTATACATACTCTTATCATTAAAAAAAAGGTACTATCATTTTTCAAGAAATTACATATCAAAAAAGNATAGTTCCTATTTGATAGATATATATATATACACACACACACAAATAAACCAACTACATGAATTGTACAGTATAAGTATGAAAAAAAATATTGTCTTAACATCACACATACATCACAAAGCTTTTTTGAATGCTCCAAACAAGTTGGAATATCATGTTGCATGCACTTGTACGCAGTCATCCTATAGTTCTGGTAAGGAAAATGACAGTTTCTTCCCTTCTCAATCAAGGCTCTTTATTTTATGAACAACAGTTACCATACCAAGTGCACGTGCTGGACCTTCTAGTTTAGAGGGACAAACATTTATTGTGTTACATTGAACCTCTGTAGTGGCAGTGATCACAGAATTCAAACTGCCATTATCTGTCAAGTAAAAATATATTAATTTAACTTCATTCATAAAATATATAAGGTATGATATTTTGAGGAAGATTAAAATTTTACATTACAAAATTCATGGTAATAATTAAATTAAATTAAATGAAAAAAAAGGTAATTAATTTATGGGTGCATCTACATGACAGACGAGTGCAAAAATTCACTTTTATAAGAACATCTGCTTGACAGGAGCATAGAAAATCACTCTTTTGAGGATAGGTGATTGACATGCCACTCTACTGGCAAAAATATGAACTACATCCACCGGACAGATGGATGTTCCATTCAAAGAGTTAATGTTAAATGGATTGAAAGTCAGTTTTAGAAAGGCAATAACTTGATAAATAATTTCTGCATACATGGTGCGTATTCAAGATCATTACATTAGCTGTTAAGGTTCATGAATGCCAGTATTATTGTATAAGAGGTCTAGTTTAGCTTGTGTTACTATGTGAAGAGATGGGGCATAAATAGCTAATAATTTAGTTGCTGGCCAAGTTTCAACTTTATACATAGATACTGCTTCCAGTGCAAGAAAGTCTAGGAGCATTATTAGATTATGAGTGATGGAAAAGTGAATTAAAATCGCTACTCCTCCACCTTTCTATTGCTCTTGAGGCCTATCCTGTCAGTTCATGGCATAGCCTAAGGTAGAAAAGTGGCTAGCTGTCTCTTGTTTACTACCACAATTTTCATTTTATTATAAGCCAAGCAGTTTACCAGTTCACTCTTTTTAATGCATTAAGCTTGTACGTGTCAGAAAATAATTAAGTATGTGTGTGTGTGTATTTTAAGGATTTGTTAGTGTAGCTGCATCATTTGGTACCAGCATGGTCAGATATCCTTGGTTAGCTGTATTGAGGTGCCTGTGGTCACAGCTACTTTTTCTTGAATGGTCATGCTGGGCGAGGACCAGAACACCATAGCATTACGCAGACATTCAAACATTTGTGTGGGGCCAGGGATGTTATTTAATTGTGCAGTACCCTTAAATACTGATTTTATATCATTCATCATTTGTGAGTCCACAGGAAGGTATGTTGTCTTTACGGGAGACATGTCCAATATTCTGTAGATGCTGTGTTGGAACCTGGTGCGGTCTTGAAGGGGTGTGTTGTGGCACATCTTTTTGACAAGCATTTTCATGCTGGTTTTCGTTTATTGCCTGCTTTGATTATAGTTTCTGGGCCTTGGACTCATCAAATGGTAGGCAGCTCCATGTGAAAACCTTGTTCTTTCTGCACCTGTGATAGTTGGTACAGTGGTTTTCCCCTCACTGCATGCATTCCACTTTACTTCAGCCATTTTGATTTTCACACATGGTGGTAATGTGCAGGCCACCACAGCATTGTCATTGTGTTGCAACATTACAGCCTGCTACCACATGGTTATATTACTTGAGTAAGCATTGGCCCAATCCTGTGGGTTGTACAGGACAAAATCTTCCACTTTAATTGGAGTCCTGCAAAGCTCTTCAGAGCTTAATAGAGGCTATGTCAGTACCATAAGGCAATTCCATAACCAACCTGTTGATTTCATAATAGTTTCTGTCTGCAATAAACCAGAACTACAGTATCAGCATACTGGCTCTGGTAAATTCCTCCTGGAGGAAATCAGAGGGGTGACTGCTGCAATTCTGTAGAACACCAATTTCACAGGGCGTTCACTGTCTAGCCAGAGCAAACTGTGCTAGTGGTCCATTTGATTGACTATATGCACCATAGTGGTATAATCATAGATTGAGCTCGTGTTGATACTTATGCTGTCTGTCCTGACACTGACAGCATTCCAAGACACCATTTTACTCGCATCCAGCTTCCACTTAAGTACGGGATAGTTATCAGATAAACCAAAAACAACTTTATTTACACCTTTTTTTTTAGCATGCTGCAGCTTAGTGAGGCTCTTGATTGGCCCACTGGAGGGCTGCTGGGCACTCTTGAGGGGGCAAATGGGTGCCCTGAGGGGGCAATTTGTCATGATCTCGCTTCTGCTGTTTGGCGTTGTTTGCACTATTGTACAAGCTGTGCTAGTGTTTTACACTTCCATGGATTCTATAAAGCTGTCTATAGTATCACAAATAGGAAATTCACATGCGACATAATTCACATGTGTGTGTGTGCATGCTCATCCAAATCATATTTCTTGTCCTCTCCCCTTTACTGGAGACAAAGCTAGGGAGGGGCAGGTTACTGGGTATATGTGAGTGAAGCATTTAAATAAATGTACTTGCTAAAGGAGAAGAGTAGTAGTTAACCTTTCAGTGTTAAACAGCAGTAGATAACTATTCAAGAAATTTCAGATGATGCAATTCAACTTTTGTCCATCCTCTTTGGTTGCTACCTAAGGAATCTGTAGCTGTGTAGTTTTAAATGCTCATTTAACACTAGCTCACTCATCAAATGCATACAATTTAAGATTATACTATTTGTATGCTCCAAAATCATGTAGGTTTCATGAATATTGTGAGTTTATTAATGTGCCTTGTTGGTGACTCTTATTGATATGTTAGGTAGTCGGACTGGTACACCAGATGAATCATCCACCAGGTGTACATGCAATGTGTTCTGTTTCTGATGAAGCAGCACATTGATGCATCATGTTGTGCAAGTCAGCTTGGTTACAAGAGGTGTGCAATGGTGGTTTTGGGTCTCCTGGGAAGCAAGAGACATCAGCTTCTTTATCTCTCCGCTACCCTACATTACAATAATTTCTCAGAAATGTGAAATAATATCATACGGGCACATAATAAAATTTTAAATAGCTAAATACACCACTGCTTGTGAAACTCTTGCTGATTCTGCCGAGAAACCTTGGTTAGTTTGTTATTTTAACACAAAAAAACTGTTTAACATTGTAATAATGTACTCAATGTACTTCATTAAAAAATACTTTATTTTAATTTTAGATAACTACACACATGTTTTTCAAAGTGAATTAAACTTGTAAACATATAATTTTGGTCTGTAGTACATTTTTTAACTTGAATTTCTTATAAAAATTCAATTCTCATATTTTAAAAATGTTTTTTGATTTATTTTATTACTGTTATCATCAGGTATTTTTACTGGAAGAAAAGGTGGTGGACTTAATATACAAAAGGTGGAATTTTTGTTACACCGAACGTATGCCACTAATAAAGGAACTTAATTTTTATGACAGATACGGTATAATTTAAAATTGGAACTTGTATAAAAATATATATGATGTTTACTATAATTAATAAAGCTTAGTAAAATATAGCATATGTAAAACTAAGAAGTACAAATTTTTACAATATTTATGGCTACCCTACAAATCTCCCACATACTAGACATTTTCAATGTTGAGAAGATTAACGTTATAGCTGCTTAGAAAAAAATATAAATATTTAAGTACAGTAAAGCCGCTGTTAACCAGACTAATTGGTGGGGGTTATAGTCCAGTAAACCAGAAATTAGATAAACAGCAAAGTAACATAAAATGTAGTTATAAATATTTTAGTGACTCACTTTAGCATTAATGGTTTTAATGTGGCGGAGATGTTTGGGCAGCCAGGAGGGATGAAAAGCTACATGTATTTATGGTAATTCACAACTTTCCATGGGAAAGGAAGGAATGGTGTGAGCTTGTATAGTTAGCATATTTTCTGGGTCTCGGCTGAGTAGTATTTGCGGCGAGCAGGGTAACTTGCACCATGATGTTATTTTTATTTTACTTCCTATGACTTGTCAACTTTTCCACTCTTGTGTCTTTCTTTTCTATTTTGTATAACTTCCTCAGGCCAAAATGATAATCTGGAAATGAAAACAAGTAGCATACTGCCACTACCCCCTGCTGTGAGCATGAGAGTGCGATAGTTAAATTTGGTATTTACTCATGTAGCACTTGCTCTTTTTTTCTCAGAAATTAGAAAAGTACATGTCCTGGTCTCCCTTTAGCCGCAATAATATGATAATAGGCATATATGTATATGATATGAATAGTGATACCGTCAGCCATGTACTGAGCCATGCCACGCTACTTCACCGACTGTACTTGCTCACCATAACAGTTTCTGATTGTATTATCAATTGCCTGTCTGCTATGTCTTTCTCATGCCAAGTGCACAGCTGCCAGGTGGCTAATAGTGATGCATCACAACAGGTAGACATTCTGTCTGTATTATCGCTCTCTTTAAAATCCATTTTAAGCACTTAAGCCACTGTTCAATAAACTGTGGCATTTCAAGTGCAGTGATGTGGCGAGTAGCCTTGTTACTGAAACACCTGCTTCTAGTTTTGCTCCAGAGGTGTGAGCCATTTCACACAACCAACCACATGCACAATCTTTATCTTAAATGCAGGCTTAACTATAATAAGTCACAAGTGACATTTCCCTAAAACAAGTAGACTATGTACGCAACACCGATAACCTTATAACCATGCTGATGCGTGATTCTAAAAATAACATCCTTCCCCCTGCCTTTCAAGTATGTGGGTTTATCTCACCGGTGTACAGTAACAATGCATTTCACGTCTTACAAGTGGCAAAGAGACACACTGATAAAAACAACTTACATTGTGGAATACATACTTCTTTGTGATTTCCAAAATAAATGCAGAAAAATCCTTTAAAATAAATTCACATTCAAAAATGTAAAGATTTAAGTGTAATTAAGTAAGATTCTGTTGAAAATGAACATCTTCCCTTGAAAGGCATTGAATGACAAAACCATGTAAATTTCTTTGCGGCAAATACTTCCCACTCGCTGTAAAGTAGCAAAGTCATGTTAAAACACCACATACTGAAATGTATTACCTTCAGTTTCTAGTAATAAAAATAAAAATAAAAGAACGAGATGCATCAGTAATGGGAAAAACTCTGTTTTAAAAATTATATGGAAACGTGGCAATTTATAGGAATGTGCTTTATAAAACATACAAAATTGCTGCGGTAAACAGAAATAGACACTGGGCAGGATGCATTCACAACGAGTTATGCATACACTCGTAGAGAGCAGACCCCACACAGCGAAGAAGGCAGATTATTCAGGCTCGAAGAACAGTCACAATTTTGTCTGTTTATATATGCATAAATACAAATTTCAAACACAAACCCTGACAATTAACATCAAGCTACAAGGAAATATTACTTGTGTCACAATTTATGCCCGCAGACAAACCATTGCACAATTCTAAAAATAACTTCCACCCACCTGCCTAACACAGCTGTTTACACATGCACATACCTCGCACCTGAACAACAATTTTCATGCCCTACAAGTGACAAGTAAACACTGCAATAAAAATAATTGTAACTTAAAATTTTGTCTGGTAAATACGAAGTACCCTGTTTAGAGATCCAGTAAACAGAGAATTACTGTATTTTCCAAAGCTTATCCAGTCCACCTGCTTCTTCTTCATCTCTCATCCTATACTTGTCAGTGTCTATGGCAGAATGATAATCAGTTTTTTTTAAAAATAACTTCATATTTTTGAGAGACATTCCAGCAGTTAGGCCATGCCTGCTTAACTTGTGAATTTGAGGCCTGTAAGATTAAAGACATGGAAGAGGAGCTAGATACTGGATTATAAACAGACTCTGTTGACCTAGTTTAACTATAATTTGTTTGCAGAAAAACAAGAAACAATATTTCCTTATCTTTTTCTTCATAAGATTTCCGCTTTTTAATGGGAGGCGTACAAAATTACGATGTTACCTTCTTCATTCTTGACTCTTGAGTAATAAAATTCTTTGTTATAAAATGCTCAATACCATTATTGTTTGAAATGATCACTGTAAATCACATTCTGCAATTGAGATATATTGTGAACTATCAAACATCTCATATGTCAATATATTGAAACGAAAACAAGATATAACCTAGAAACATGCACAATTCATGTTATTTTCGGCTTAATGAAGTTTAACCAACCCCTTCGTCATAATTTACTTCAGTTCAGTCATTATATGCTTTTATAGTAAACAATAAACTAGTGAATCTTTTGCTAATGTCAGAAAATAATCCAATCCCTTTTTTAGTGTAGTTAGACAATGTCAAGAAATATAAATGTGGGTTATTCTTTTTAAAGCAGTGTTTTAATTTCATTTGATTTTGTTTGTTTAGAGATGCACACACTTATTATTGTTGTTAAATGTAGGCACAATGTCAGCTCCATCTGTTAAGTTTGTGCTTAGTAATTTATGCTGCTATCATACCATATTTTAGAATGGAATATTCAGTCATACTGCTTGTTCACTTCCAGAAATAATGTGTTTATATGGGAGCAATTGTCATTCTCCAGGAAGGATAACTATGCCACCCAGAAGACAGCCCAAGACTGAAAATACCAAAACATCAAACCACTAAATCACAGAATATTGTGGCACANAAAAAAAAAAAAAAAAAAAAAAAAAAAAAATATATATATATATAAACCAAAAAAGGTGCCGGAATGATGTTCCAGTGCATTCCAGCAGAAAAAAAGCCCTGATCATTATCATTTTATTGTTTGGTTTGCACTTCTTAAAAAATTGACTGTTGCAGAAAAGTGTAACACACATGCAATAAGATAACTCAAGAACAAATGTTCATTTCACCCACAGCCTTAATTTATAGGTAATTTTTCAAGCCTATACTTATGGCAAAGTGTTTTTGTTTGGTTGTCTGAAATTTGTAACTTTCATTCACATTCTGATTTTTTTTAAATTTCTGGTATATTACATTTTTTTCAGTCATTTTTTTATTTAAATATAGTTTTTTTCAAATTTTTGGGAATTGTCTCTTCTTGAGTCTGTAGTATAAAAGTAATCAAACTGAGGTTAAACACACTGAATTTTTAGAATTGTGAATAAATCTGAAGTTGTTAATTTCGTTAAGGCAAAGTGGAAACACTTATAATAATTATCAAATCAAATGTAAAGCAAACTGGTTATGAATTTTTCTTGCACAAGTTTAAACTTAAGGTATTGCTGCCTTTTATAACATGTCACAGGAGCAGTTGACCTTTAACAAAAGTACAAACAGATTCTGATAGTGATTCTTACTTGAACACAGCCATAACATTAAAATTCTAAACAGTCTTAATAAAATAGCACTACAGTAGACCTCAGTGAAACAAGATAAAAATGGCAATTGTAACTCTGTAGGCTGGAAGTTACACAAACAGGAAAATATTCTGTGGGGATGTTAACAAAGATACACATGAAATGAATAGTTATAAATTTTCCCAACTACATCCCAGTTTCTAGCCTCTCTTCACTTCTAAATTCACCAACCATAGAAAATTAAACACATTTTTTTTAAGATTTTTAGTAAGGGCTATGACTCCCATGTAAAACCTCATGAAATTTAATGTGGCCTAAATTAATACACTCTTTCATTACAACCAGCCTACACCAGGACCAAGTCAAACATATTTGCAGTATACAGTATACATTGTAAGCAGTTTTTATTTGTTATGTTAAAGTAGTAGAAAAAAGTAAGTGAAAATTATTTATTAGCTGAGTAAAACATTTGATGCACTTTGCTTTCATACTTATATTTAATTTACTGTAAAATTTTCAAATAAAGTTTTAGCAGCTGAACGTTGTATATGTAGTTTTTAGTTTGACAGAAAATGTAATACATTTTGAAGTACATTTAGGCTATAAATAAAGTCTCACAATCATTGGCTGAGAGCAGTTAATGTCCTGTTAGAATGTAAACACATCTGATATAAATAATAGCATGACTACCACATGTCAAAAAAAATCTAAGGAAAAAGGATGCATTAGCAGAACAACATTGGTGTGGTGTTACTTTACTAGAATTGGCAAAATCTGGCCTTTGTAGCTGAGATGGATAATAGCTGGATGTTATTTATAAAATATCACAACAATGATACTCTTCAGGTGTAAATATATTACTGTGTTTATAACTTACAAATGTTTGCACTCAATCAATTGAACCCTTTGTGATTCACTGAAACATTTTAACCTAGGCATCATTACATTAGGCCTGATTTAGTTTCTTAAGCTTGCAATTATGCATGATTATTGTTGTTATTTTATTGCATATTTCATGAAAAAAAAGTTATATGAATAGTTTTTTATAACATACAAATGTGATTTATCCTACAGTTTTCCTGCTATAGGCTGTTTGTGGTAAAGTGAGCTCTTTTGAAATCAACCTTTGAAAAATGTCACTGCCCCTACCTGCATATATTTTAACGGGCACACTGACTGGCATGAGTCCAGTTAAGTTGGTAATGACCAAGGGAAAGTAGTTCCGTGTTTTAACGTTGAATCAAATGTGTTGGGTAAACATTTGTGAATACTGAAATAATACCTTCTGCTTTGTGTTTTTTTAATGTATATAAGTGTAAGAAATAGCAAATATGTTAAGATATTTCATTTTCTTATAATTTCACATTTTTACTTGACAGACACATGAATAAAGTGATGAGGCCCACTGCAATCTTAATTTTACATATGGTGGAAGAATACACAAAGTGCATACAAGTTGATCTTAAGCAGGGCTTTTAAAAGTGTTCAATTTACTATGAACAGCCTTTATTCATAGGCTTCTCCATCAGTGTTTTTAAGAATCTGAGACATTCAAATTTGCATCTTTAGGAAATAATCAGGCAACATCTGTACATCCTAATAATAATATCTTTCTAATTTAAAAATAAAAGTTGCTTGAGTCCACAAATACCATTTTCTTGTCCCAGTGAAATTACCCTACAATATTGTAATTCTCTGTTTAAGGGCTACCACCTCGCTTTGCCAGCAGTGGGACAGTATAGGGATTTTCATGTAAAATAAATTAGGTTTTTCGTAGTCAATTTTTATGATATAATTTTTAAATAAATGCTGTTTTGCAGATATTGCAGTTTCAATGGTGCTGAAGGGCGAAATTGCGGTGTTTTTAATTCTAACTACTTAAAAATGTGAACTGAAACTTTTAAACAGTCCCAGTTTTCAGGCTTTGTGTCATATCACTTTAATAATTCATCCACACCATTGGTAGAGCTTAGCTGATTAAAAAAGTCCCGGGTGCGGACTTTCTAGCTCTTAAAACAAAGGAGATAGACTGTAATTTGTAATTAAAAGTGGCCCGGCATAACTCGTGCTGCAACATGTAGCATGGACTTCGCAGGCAGAGGGGGATAGAGTGGGGAAGACTGCATCCCTCCTTCCCTTCTCCCAACAATTTGGTCCCACCCTGCCATTGCGCTTGACATGCAGATATATTACCCCAAAATTTAGCTCGGCTCTGTATACTACTGCAAAATGTCAATAAACGCCTGGAATAAAAACTGGGTAATAAGCGCCAGAAGGAAATGAGATATACATACATGCCAAGGATTTTAATACTGTATGCGATAAAAGCTGTATGTAACTATGTATGGACTGTGATTACAATGTGGTATGTATAATGTCTCTTGGTGGCCATGTTTTTGTGGTTTCTTGATAGGTTACTTATTGTCGACTCTGCAAAGTTTAAAACTAAAGATGAGTAGAAAAAAGCACTATTACTACCAAACGTTCCGGGAATCATACAGTGTAGAGTTTCCATGTATTATAAAATCAGACAGGGGCGATAGGTTTGGCTTTTGTAGTATATGCTGATGCGACATAAACGTTGCACATGGTGGGAAAACAGATATAAGTGTGCACGTTAAAAACGTGAAGCGTGTCACCAACATAAAGTGCCAGGAAGAAAATCAGAAAAATTCTAAGTTCTTTGCAAAACCTGTAAATGCCGATTTGGACGTTACACGAGCAGAATGCTTGTTTACTTCTTTTTTGGTAGAGCACAACATTCCCCTATCTGCTGCAGATCATGCAGGTTTGCTACTAAAAAAATGTTCCCGGGCTCGGAAATTGCAAAGAAGTATGGATGTGGTTGTACAAAAACATCAGCAATTGTAAAGGAAATGGCCTCTGATGCAAAATCTAGTGTAGTACAATGTTTGCAGAATGCACCATTTTCTGTTTCAACTGATGGAAGCAATGACACCAATTCAAAGTTGTATCACAGTGTGGTGATGTTTTACGATGATACACAGGAGAAAATTGTGAACCCTGTTCTTTCTACCCCTGCCTTGGAAGGAGATTCTACTGGACAGAATATAGGTAATTTAGTGCTTGTACAGCTTGAATGCGATAACATTCCTCTTGAACACTGCGTGGTGTTTTGTGCAGATAATGCAACTGTAACGGTTGGCCATAAAAATGGTATTGCAGTAGTGTTGAAAGATAAACACCTTGTGCTTATTGTGATTGGTTGCATTTGTCACCTGATAAATTTATCTGCAGAAAAAGCAGTATCTGCTTTGCCAGTAAAGTTGATGACATTCTTGTAGATATTTTTTAATATTTGGAAAAAAAGTTTAAAGAGAAAAGAAAGGTTACAAAAATTTCAAGAACTCCATGAAACAGAAGCGAAGAAAATACTCAAGCATGTCTGTTCAAGATGGCTTTCTCTTGGAAGAAATTTGTTGAGGGTTTTTGAACAGTGGGAACCATTGCTTGGTTTCTTTAAGGGAGAGGTTTTAAATGAGAAACCTTAATCTTTGAGTCTCACGTCTCAATTTCCAAACTACAATCATCATCCTGTTCAACCTCTGATGGGATATGTCAGAAAAAAAAAATGAGAAAAGGAAGAATTTGGGTTCTGCTACTGATTCCAGCAAAAAGAGAATTACTTTGACATCAGCAAACAGTGATGCTCCTTTTCTGAAGAATAAAAGTCCTTTTGTAAATCGGGAAGAAAAACTATTTATTTTGCTTTCTTCTGACCTAAATAAAGCATTTTGTGCATTTCTTCTAGGTGTCCTCCCAACATTTGAAAAACTGAATGTAATTCTTCAGTCAGCATCTCCACACATTCGTATTTCGAGAGAACTGTTGCTTGATTTTCTAAAAGCATTGCTATCCAATTTTGTGAAATCAAAAGCTATGAAAAGCTGCTCATTATTTGAAGTGAACTATCACTCTATTCGGAATCAGAAATACAACACCTAATTAGTAATAGGAAGTAGAGCATCAAACATTGTGAAAACACTTGAACAAAAGGAAAAAGTAGTTTTCTTTACATCTGTCAGGACTTATCTTGTTACAGCATGTGACTACATTGTTCACAAATTCCCCATAAAAAATGAAGTTGTGGCAAGACTGAATAATCTCGACAATGCCAACTTTTCTTCTGTTCGCTAATTTGTGGATTTGTTTCCTTTGATTTTGCCTGTACAAGAAAGGTGAAACTGGGGATGCAGCTATGGACAAAACTGAAAAACAATTCTCAACTCTTCATATAGACGAGATTTCAGCCCTTAGTGTTACAGGAGATAGTGATGATGTTAAGTTGGCCAAGTTATTCAGGATTTGTGGTGTTGTTGGCATTTAAAAATACAATAGAAAATTTAGAATAATGTTGTCCATCCTGTCCATTCCACGCAGCAATGCAGAATGTGAGCATGTTTTCAGTTTGGTAAAAAAAATAACAGGACCCACTTCAAATCCTCCATGCCTAATTACACTGTAGAATCAATTTAGGTTTTGAAATGCAGGAAATCAGGCTTATGTTATGAACAAAATTTTAGTGCAGAGAAAGCCACAGCTGCTTCTTTAAAACCACAGTGTTCCATCTCAACATAAACAGCAGAATACAACAACATAGCAAAAATAGATAGTAGTTGTATGACTCCATAGTGCTCTAATTTAAGTAGGAAGATGGTTTTAGTTCATTATTTTAGTGCAGATTTAACCAATTAAGCTAACAACGCAATGCAGATGTCTTAGAGAAACCTACGAGCGCTAGTTACATCTTTGAAATTGCTGTGCTCTGATGCTTCGTCTCACATTCCACTGAAAGTGGAAAGGTAATAAAATATTAACATATTATGTTTTTTAGTAATGTTATTAGTGTAGTAAAGTGTAATGGGCCTTTTTCATGTTAAACGGTAGTGTGTATTGTAAGCCTGCATTGTTTAGTGTAATTTTTATTCAAAAATTTAATGATTTTATTGTGTTTACAAAATCTTCCTAATTATGATTTCCTAAAGTTGGCAGGTATGGACCAGTCAACATGAACGATAACAAAAAGGAATTTGCTACCTAAATCGAAGTAAACTTTCTAAGAAAGAAATAATAACGGCCATGTATGTATGTGTATGAACATATGCATATACATACGTACACACATATACATATATTATGCACACATTCATACCCACAAACACACATTATTCACAATGTAATGTTTTCTAGTCACAAGAAAGAATTCTTTCTTGCACTAGATATTTTCACCAAAATGTATTTTGCAGGAAATGTGCAATGACAGGAAGACTACGTAGACATTTATTTACATTACGGAAGGAGCAATGTTTTACGTCTACATTTCAAGTTGAGTACTTTTTTTTACATACAGGCATAATTTTACAACATTTGTAGTTTCTGTCACGTTTCTTGTATTCGGCTCAGCTGACGAAAGCACCATTTGCGATAAATTGTCAGAGACTGTATTTAATGAATTATTGAGATGGGCATCGGCAAAACATCCACAGCTCCATGTGTGGCTTAGCTGACAACTGTACCAGTTACAGTGCAATGGGGTAGAGTATTAAAGTCTGGTCTAATGCATATATATTTTTACGGTTTTAGGTATAAGCTTGGGTTTATTTTATTGTAAAATCTACCCTTTATTAGCCTTTGGACATAAAGCAAGGGTGTTTATTTTAGCAGCAATCACAAAACATTTATTTGTGCACTAGGGCTTCATGTCCATACGGACTGGACCAGAGATGATGTCTTCCACCCCTCAGCACTATTCAGTTTACACGGACTGAGTTGTTATCCAAGTGGTTCCCATCCCACTATGATATAGGAGGTCTCATCTTGTCTGTGTACGCAGTTGTCTAACGTAAAACCAACACATTTTTATTACTAAAGTGTTTTCTATATCAAATTGTATCTCTTTTTATTAAAACACCATTAATTACGATTTACAACAAAATTTGTTGTGGCTGATGAACTTTTACATTTGACACAATTTAACCAAGAGCATTGGAATCATTTGAGAGTTTCATTTCATACTTAATAATCTTTATATATCAAGCAGGTTATCTGGTAGGTTGGCAGCACTAGCAGAATCATTCTCTGAATCAAAGTGAAAGTTGTCGAAAACCTGTTATTTACACAGGTTATAGTAATGATATTGCTATTACTTTATCTCACTCACATTTTGGCTTATTGGCTTTATGTTAGTTATTTATGATGTTATACTTAAAAATTTGTGAAAATTTGGAAATGTCGTTCTTTTCAGTTTTAGTTTTTAGCTCTTGACATGATCCAGAATGTGATTGTATGATTGTATGATCTTTGCACACTAACAAAACTCTTGATATGAATGAAACATGTCTAAAAATCGCAATGGTCACAAAAAAAAAATACAAATTCAATCCACGCCCCTACAATCCACATGTTAATATAACCTGGTGTAAGTATAATTCAGCATTTTATCAAAACAAATATTTACTATTGGTTGTCTGCCAGTGCTGTATATCCTAACACACTACTTGAAGTTACTATCTGTTGCCTGTTTGACGCAATTGCCATGGCAACCAAAAGCTATTTTACACACCTCAGCAATTCGCTGCCTTCAATAATGTTTCGTGGTCACCACCATTTTTGGAAAACTAGCTTGAAACTAATTGTAATTTGAGCACGCTCTTTTAATACAATACCAGTTCTTATGTAAAGAAGGGGCAGCAGTGGTGTAGTGGTTAAACTAATCACCTCCTACCAAGGTGAACGGGGTTCAATTCCCGGCGGGGTGGCCCCCGATTTTCATATGTGGGAATTATGCCGGATGCTGGTCGACAGGTTTTCTCTGGGATCTCCCATTTCCCCCACCCTTGCATTCCAACACTGCTCCATACTCACCTCGTTTCACCCTCATCGGCTATCAAGACCTCAATGTTAAGAGCCGCCCAAATTTCTCCGCTCACTCACTCTAACGTAAATGAATGACAAATATGTGCATCAATATGACAAAATAAATAATTAATCTTGGCAATATAAATTAAACATACTGTTACACCATCAGTGTTGGACTTTTTCAAATACCCACAAATATTGTACCTGAGCAATGTTGGCAAAGAGAAACATCCAAATAATGAATAAGAACATATATGTGGCTGAAGTTGTAAAGGAAATCATTACACATCTAGTTGTATGAATAATTGGTGCATGTATTTCCATATGTGTAAACACTTTTTTAGAGTTAAAAATTGAAAAATGCAGTAAATCAAAAGAAAATGAAGCCATAAGTGTCTATAACATAATTACACTACCAAAGTTAAATTAGAATACTATGGACAATTTTATGTATAAAATGTTAAAACTCTAATCAAAATAATATTGATCACAATTACAAGTTATTAACAAGAATGCATCACAGAGGTTGCATAGGTCTAGCATATAAAACATATTAGACAGGATGTTCCATTTATCTTGACCATCCACAATAACTCCATACCGGGGCTCCAAATGAAAAAGTGATTCACACAAAGGTTGTATAACTGGAAGGGGGAAATAATATTGTTGGGGAGTCAACCTTATAGCATTATGTATTAGTGAGATACGAGTACTAACATCAGTTTTGTAAATGGCACTATGTATCCATGTGTCAAAAGTTCAATGAAACTCGTCAATACCTATTCAAAAATATATCACAATGTACCAGTCAAATAAACAGATTGTTTAAAACCGTCACAGACATTGGGGCTCATAAGAATTCATGAAGATGCGTTATGAGATACCTTGCGGCATGATTGTGCTGCATGTTGTAGTACAGAATGATGTTTACATGCTGCATTTGATGTAGAGGTGATGTAAACAGTGCAGGTACCCAGAGTTGTGTACCCCATTTCACAGGAGTTGTGCTTAGAGGAAAAAAAAGGTACACACATGATGTGATGACTACTCAATCAGTCCTCCATGATATGCAGTCGAAAACAATACACTGCAAGGTGAGAGTAGTTGTAATGGAAACGTACTCCAACAACAAGAAGGTAGGAATGGTACTTGCTTATCTATGGGGAATGTAAGTTAGCAGATGAATGTGTTTGTATTATTGTACAGTACAGTGTAGTACATTCAAGTAAGTTGTACTGAAACACACACACAGTGCTGTTATTACCATTATCAATACCATGGTATGCTCACTTGTCGTTCATTCTGTTGAAGGTTGACGTAATGCTAATCAGGTGGCGCAACTCTACAGAGAGTGATACCCTGACAAGATCCTGCCATCCAGACAGATGTTTCCCCATCTCGTTGTGAGGCATTGTGAAACAGGCAGTTTGAATCCACAGCAATGCAATCATCGTAGAACTCACACAGATGAAGCTGTTGAGGTTGCTGTTCTCGCTGCTGTAGCAGTTAATTCACAAATAAACACACCCCAACTTGAAGCCAAAATTTCCACTCTGAAAACTCTGTTAATGGGCACAGTATCAAATTATCGCCAACCCAAACTTTTCTTTCGGATGGTATTTTTACCAATTAATCATCGTTCTCAAACTCAGGCTAAGTGAATCTGAGGAACATGCATTATTGGGCTGTCGAGAACCCACTATGGCTTTGACAGGTGGACTATCAGGCTCAATGGAGAGTTACGTCTGGTGTGGGATGGTTGGCAATAAGGTTATGGGCTGTATTTCGTGAATGGTAACCAAAACGGCAGGGCGTATGCCACCTTCATACAAACAATTCTTTCTGATCTTCTGGTGGAGATACATCTAAGGAACAGAATGATAATGTGGTACCAGCATGATGGATGACCAGCACATAATGCTGTGTATGCACATTGTATTCTGGACCGAAAATATCCTGGTAGGTGGATTGGTCGTGGAGGACCAGTTCAGTGGCCTGCTCAGTCTCCTGACCTTAACCCCCTGGATTTTTTTCTTTGGGGTTTCCTCAAAGCTGCTGTCTATCAAGATATTCCAACAACTCCAGAGAACATGCAGGAATGTATTTTACGTGCTTGTAATTCTCTTCAGCAGGCAACACTGGAGGAATCAGTGTTGTCATTCATCCAGCAACTGAACTTGTGTATTGCTGCCAGTGGTCACCACATTGAACATCTAATGTGAATGTTCTACCCGTCGCAGTACCCATATCGATAGTACTACAAACGGGCATTAGAGATTCCACTTTCTGTGTCGTATTTTATGTTCATGTTATGAAAGTGTACTTTATGCTAAATGTTTAAATATGTCTTGACAAGCTTTATTGAATTTGTCACCAATAGATACATGGTGCTATTTAAAAAACTGATTTTAGTACTTGTATCTCCCTAATAAATAATACTATAAGGCTGACTCCCCAACAGTATTATTTCCCCCTTCAAGTTATACAACCTTTGTATGAAACACTTTTTCATTTGGAGCCCCAGTACGGAGTTATTGTGGGTGGTCAAAATAAATGGGACAACCTGTATATAACTTAATAATTATCAATAATCGGTGCATGTATTTGCATACATCCAAACACCTTCTAAAAAGATAATAATAGAAATCTACAATAAATCTGAAGAATGTGCAACCAGAAGTATGTAAAACATAGTTACACTACAAAAGCTTTAAAAAATTAAATTGTAAAAAAAGTGTACAAAATGTCAGAATGCTAATAGATGTCATGTCGAGCAAAATCATAAATTACCTATATTGTAAGCACACACATTAATGAAACCTCAAAAGGTTATATTTGAAAATGTCTTCAAATGTGCAAACAATATATGAGAAAGAAATTCCTAAGTACGTGTTTCTTTCCTCCTTCAGTTCTTTACGTGCTTCAAAAACATATTGTTTCCCATCGGCTGTGGCATATCTCAGTTCGTGGGAAATGGAGGTCTTGAGAAAAGTACAAGAAGTAAAATTAATTTCATAATATATTTTCAATGTTATAAATACACGAACAACTACTGTAACATTGTAAATTGAACCATATGCATATTTGAATTATTAATTAATTGTTTGTGTATTTTTGAGATGTAATCTGATATTATGTATATTATTTTTCATTGGCACATTAATTATGTTAATTGGTATGTAAATGTAAATTCGTTGCTCGTTTAATTTTCAGTTTTTATTTTGTTGTACAACACATTTATTTGTCTTTACAGTGTGTTGTTTTTGTGATGTGCTTGGAAGCCAGTTTTTGATCCGTTGCCATGGTAACTAAGTGACGAAATTATTAATTCCTGCCTCTAGCACTCTTATGATTGGCCAGTTTTTGACGGTGTTATTTAATTAAGTTTTTGAATGGAATTTTTAGCCATCTTGGTTTTCGACAACAGGATGCTAACCTGCATGGGTTCAGCACGCAAGGATTTAAATTTATTTTTAGTATAAGGACCTGAGTTTGCACCTGTAAACAGGCCGTCTTGAAGGAGACGAAGATGCAAGAGCAAGTTTTGAAGAAGCAGGCCTGCGTAATTTTACAGATTTAATTAGGTGGAACTACCGCAGTGGGCTTAAATGTGTTGGGACTATAATAGCAATATAGGCCCGAGAGCCTAATTAGGGAAGCGTGCAATGAGTTGTCCCGCTCCATCCAGGGGGGTTGCTACTGCCGACAGGATCACCTAGAACTTCAATAAAGTTCAGAATTCTTCATTTTAATTTATAATCAGCTAAATGAATGCATTATTTTTTGAAAGAAGCAGAGACAAATTTTTTTTAATTGAACTAACCCTTGCTAATTTAACTACGAACACCCTGGCATTGTCTTTTTTCATAATACCCTGAGCTAGTCTGGAGAAGAGAGACGAATTAGTTAATTTTATTTTTCTGGAAGTTTAAAAATTTTAATTGCTAGGCATAAAGTAAATGGAACATTCAGTCACGAGAGAGACACTAGTGTTGCTGAGGCCACAAAGAAAATCTTGTTTGAAAATTGATCACACTTTTCTTGTCAGAAGTAATGTGGTTACCAGAATGCTAATTAAATTTCACACTTTGCTTGAAATGTCTCTGCTGAGTAATTATTTCGTGTAGAAAGTAGATATCTTCCTAGTGATATTCTTGTGTTTTTACAATTGAGTTTTGTTGTGTTATTTGTGAGCGTTGTTCTGTCATACCTCAATCCTTACAGCTGTTACTCTGTGTCGCTCTACAGCTTACATCTCCTCTTATTCAGCTCAAACACAATCTACATGACTTTACGTAGTGTAATGGTACATCTGGTGCCATACGCGGGGCCTACTAAATGTACATGCATCACTAAGCACACATCTAGTGGCAGTGGTGATGTTGCACTACTACTTACACCATCAAACTACTTATCTCTACTATTAACATGTATTATTCCTAACAGTGAGTACACTTCTTGTGCCACACTCTATTATAATTGAAGTTCTTGTCACTGTCTATACCACCTACAGTCACTACTTAATCCTCACTTATTAGTTACACATACACAATCAAATTGTCAATTGCCACACATTAACATCATTCCAAATGTTTGCCCCTCATGCATCGGGTCCCACTTCCCCACAATCCAGCAGGTAAGTTTAACTTTCTACTCTTCCAATGGTTTCACATATCAAGCACTAATGGCCATGTAAAACTCTAGATCCTCTACACAGAGGCAGGCTGCAGCTTGAGCTGACCCATCCCAGATGGTTCTTTGCTGCTCCTCAAGTCTTGTTGAGAGGGGGGAGGGGGGATGACCAGAAAATTAGAATGACTACCATAGTTATTCAATCTTCCAAGGATGGGAGTAATATCAGTTTCAATAGTGTTTTTGTGGCCCGTGTTGGTAATATTTCGGTTCATTTTGTAACTTTGCCTGCCTTTCTTCGGTTACCGGACTGCATTTTTTAAGCCTGAGGATGTATGGGGGGAGTGGAAGTTTACGAAGACAAAAGATCTGCTTGTAACAATATGATGGTTTGCATAAAGTTTTCCTTGTCAAGAGAACTGGTGATACTATCAGGTAGCAAACAATTAATATAGAAACATTCAAGTTCGGGAATCATTCTTTTTTGCCAAAGTTACTCGTCTTTGTGCACTTTCTCAATGGGAAGAAGTTCGTTTCTGTCAAACATAGTAATTAAATAACAACATTTACGTTCTTTAAAATTTCAGCTGCTCCTGGATTTGATAACAGTAGTTGATGGGTTTTCTTAACTTTCACCTCATTATCAAATGCCAGTTAAAAAAGAAGCTTTTTTTTTTTTTTTTTTGCTGTGCTAATTCCTTAAGCCAAATTGTTTGTGCTAATGGAAGGCAGTTTACTTCTATTACTACATCTTACTGCATGACCAAACCATGGTAGACTAACAAAGAAACCACACTTTTCAACGCTTAATCCAGTTTGTTTTTCGAACTGTTTCACAGCAATGTATTCACATTGGCAATCGTATTCTATTGCTCGTGCACAAATATTAGGCATGTGTAGTAGTTGTTTCACAAGATTCACACAAGGAATTTTATCCTTCCGATGGCACACTACTCCATAATTGCTTTTAGTCGAGCGAGGGCATCTCACATCATGACATAACTCGCTATCTGCCTGCCCAAAAGTTTCTGTAAAAATTTTGTCTCTTTTTCAAAAGAAATTTGTATTCTAGCAACAAATCCTTCACACCTCATCTTCATCTCCAACTGATCATCTGGTTCTTCAGTTTTTGGGCCATAATCGATGCCAGGTGGAGCTGATACTTTATCTCGTTTTGGTGGTCTGTCAGCATAGTCGTTATTTAGTCTGAGCCTCTTTCGTGCTTCCTGATGTTCAANCCCTTTCTCTGTCTTTTGTGGACTTCAACCAGACAATTGTTTTAATGGATTGAGTTCCCAGGAATGCCTTCTTTTTTATTGCAGCCACACAACATAGCATCGTCGCCAGAAAGAGCCTTTCTGAGTGAAATTTACTGTTTTCCTAGCATTATATTCAGAAATAAGACTTGTATAAAATTCAGCTGCATTATTTGTATTGTGTTGTATAAGCCTTGGAGCTTTGGGAAAAGACACTGAACAAGACTTTGAACCTCCTCCGGTAGTCCTGAATTCTTACCCTTATTCTGAAACATTTTCCCCTTCCTTGTTGCATAAATAGCTTCTACATTGATCATGTTGTTCAATACGTGATATGGGCAATTTCTATGTCATGAACCAGGTCAGACACTTGGCTCTCCTGACCTCAATTTAAGAGTCGTCCAAATCTCTCCACTCCATTATAGTGTACCTCTATGTCTATGAAAAAAGAATGAAGACTTATTGTTACGAGTTTGCTTTGTCATAAGATGTAAAATGGTTTTATGTCTTGTGTTGTTTATTAAAAAAACAGCTAGTCTGTATCTTTAAAAAACAGAATGGACGAAATGATCACTCACCGTAGTGGAGAATGAGTACTGCTTCAAAAGTCTAATCAAGATAACTGGACAACTCAAAAATGTACGTGCATGCAGGCGAAGAAGCACAGTTTTACAATGCAGCAAGGCTTTAGACATTACTCTTGCAGTATTTTTTTTTCAGTATGTGGCTGGTCTTTTTTAATGTACTTTTTATACATTTTTCCAAGAAGATACTTGCTCACGGCAGTAACCTGTAGGTCATATATTTTCATACTTTCAGCACTGGAAGTCATACATTGTGACACTTTTAGCAGGTAAACATGTTTGTAACAAAACTGAGGAGCACTGTTTAGTTTATAAATGATGGCAAATTTGATTTTATAATTTCTGAGACTGTGAATACATTGTGGTTCTTACCATGCATTAGCATTTTGGACATTACTGCATTGTATACGTCAAGTATGGAAATGTTTGGGATTTGGGAAAATTGCCAAACATCATACTTTCATTCATAATAATAAAGTATTTTGCGATTAAAAGTGGCTCATTACACAGATGAGGTCGGATTGTTATTTTCGTGTACAGGTAGCACCACAGTCACTAGCATCAATAACAAACTACTCTACTCACCAATAATGTTTGCAAAGCCATTTATTTATATTTTTGGCTGTCTGGAAACTGTTTGACTTTGTAATATGTGGTGTGGAATAATTTTAAAATATGCATGCACATCCCACTTGCTTTGTTTCATCAAAATAATATATTAACATGACACTAGAAGCATTATTATGAGGGGGAAGTGGGGAAGGTTTTGCCCAGTGCCACAGGCAAAATTGTGTGACCTTCGTGAAGGCCAAACAATTACAGGCCAAATATAAATTATTAGCAAGTGTAATTGCTGTACATTGGAAGGATACTTTAAAAAATAAAAAAAGCTTCTGAAAAATACAAAACTCCAGGTATTCATTTATATATTTGTATTTTACAAATCCAGAACAATTCATTGTGGTAGTGAATTTCTTGGGGGCATGCTTCCTAATAGATGGTGGCACAGTCACTGCTATATCACATATTTTTAAAAGTAAACTTTTTGCCTTTTACTGACTCAAAACAATTCCAGTTTATAATAGATTGCATCATGTTAATACAGAATTTTTTTAAAAATAACCTGTTACAGTTCTGCAGTCTCATCAAATTAATATTAAGCATGTAAGTGACAAAGTGAGCTGTAGTATTATCACTCTTGGAGAGGGAGAAATGAGGCAAAACAAATATACATTGTTGAAATGAATTCTACTTGAACACCCACACATTGCTATTTTAGCATGAAGTTTAGTTTGCCACACTAATAACAAATTTTTGTAACCACATAAAATTTAATTTTTTTATAATTTGTCAAAGAACTCTTTTTTGTCAACTTATTTCTCGATGGTCTGGTGTGCATGGCCACTGTTGTCAGAATAGCAGCTTAGTAAAAATTTTCATTTGTTCGTACATCAACTGATACATGATTTTGTATATAATGCATTGTTAGTTTTGTTTGTCTCATGTTACTGCACACTAGCTGTTAAAATATTGCCCTTGTAGATGGAATGAAGCACAATAAATTTGCTATTTTGGGAGAAAAAAAATTAAGAATCCAGTTTACCCTAGGCAATTTGTGTTAAGAGAGTGTTATTTTATTGTAATTCGTTAAGGGGCAGTTGACTACTTAAAAGACAATTTTAGTATATTTTATAGACAATAATGCACCATTTTTTGGCTTCATATGTTGTAAGAACACACAATAGTTATACATTCAAATGAAGTGTTGGAAGTCCTGTTTTCCCTGACAGGAACAGTTTTTTATGACTTTTTAATAGCTATGACTAGTTTCAAAATACACATTAAAATATGCTTTTTCTACGATGCAGGACGTTTTAATCTCAATAATTTAACATAGGCCCAATAAGTGAAGTTTACTCTTAAATACTACGCTTTGATAATTAGTGTTTTAGCAGTAGTTACAATGCAATGTTTAAAATACTTAAGACATGTATGGAGAAGGTAAAATTATAGTTGAGAAAAGCACCGGCAGAGTGTATACCGTGGTTCGTCAGCAGCCAGCGGCCCTAACCATGAAGGCAGCACATCCCCAGTGTTGCCAAGCATTCATGGCATATGTTATTCCCGTACTCAGGACTAGAAGAAAGCCGGTGCAGGGAAAATGACATTCAAAGTGCACAAAAATTCTCTGTAAACATATCACCTAGTTTCTCTGAAACCATTTCTCCAAATTGTTTCATATTGTGGAAATTGACACACATTTTCTTCCTTGCCATCACGGATTGGTTATTTTTTTTAATACCTTAGACAATTTAAGAAAAATATCTACTAAATGTTTGTGCATGATTCCTGAAAAGTTGCAATGTAAAAAGTAAGATACTTAAAAGTTTTTTGTTAGGAGATAGATGGGGGATGAAATCATATGAAATGTAGAGAAAGGAAAGTAATTTTACATGAAGTTTGCCTTTTTGTTGTGAGTAGCCAGGTTTTCACATAATAGGCTGAGAGGATTTTTTAATCAAGGTGAATTATCAGGCATTGAGTCTAACAAGTACATCAAACTCTCTATACATTTTCAACACTAGGCCTATATGGAAGAAATATAAAGATTCAAAGCATCTTTCTGTTTGTAAATTACCAGCTTCACCTGACGAAACAGTACACTATCACATTCTCTGCAGGGACATGAATTTGAAAAGTTGTTTGACAACTGATTGAACTGAATCTGTTAGTAGTTCAGCTGTAACATAAGTTTGTAAGCATACATTTTGACAGCCACAGCATTTTGAGTGGTTAAATTTAATACCATGACTATTTTAGTTATCGTGTGGACTACTTTTTAAAATATCTGTAACATAATTGATATTTTAAAAATTTAATATTAAGGTAACATATACAAATATAAACATAATCTGGAATAATATTTGGCTTCTACTTGGACAAAAGAATTCAAATATGAAATAAATCACAACTGAATAATATGGAATAACTGTTCATTGTGACATTGAAAAAACTCTGTTTTATAAAAAATTTACCTGGAAAATACAAATAACTGTATGGCTAAGCGGAAAATGATCGTAGTTCTGTCAAATAGAGATTCAACCTCGGAATTAAAGTTAGAAAGCTGAAAATTTACATACATCTTTGTTTTGACATTCTAAAGATTAGCTCAAAAGTCTCATAGAATCTCGTGACAGCGTGTCAAGATATTCACGGTCAAAGGTCGCGAAAATTGTTTTTTTGTAAATATCTTGTTTCCTATGCTTCAAATGATGTTTGAAGTTATTACAAAACTTGTAGAGCATAAAATTCTCTACAAATTTGGTTTTAGGCGATATGTTATATAATTAACCGGTAGAGCACAAAGAGTGGGAAGCGCCTATCTGTATATAGGATAATGTTATGTCAACTGTGGAATCCAACACATAGTACAGTTTATAAAATTAGTTATTTACTGAAAATATTATAATTATGGAGAAATGTAAATTATTTACTTATTTATAAATATTAATGATAAATAAGACATCCGTTTGATACCATTTAGTATATTTATATTAATAATAAGATATTGAAATGAAGTAGTTTAAAAACATTGTAATTACATATTTATTTATTATAAGTTTATCGTAAATCTATTACAATTTATTTAAATTGAAATATGAGGTGGATTTTTTTTTGTTACTCTGATTATCAATAGCAAGCATGCAGCTTAACATTCCTCTGGTTCATCATCGTCTTCCTCTTCTGGTCGCCCAAATTGAATTTCCAGTTCGTTATCATCATCCTCGTTGTCTGTTATATTCTGCTCGAAAGCTTCAAGGACCTCAGGTACATATTCACTTTCTTCATCAAGATCATTTGGATATGATGAAGCGTTGAGGCATGCTTGTCTGTTACACTGGCCACAAACTAAGAAGCATTGCAACTCTACTTTTCTACATCCACAACTCGCACCACAGCCTTTCTTGCCATTACAGAAGATCGTACTGAGTAGTTATTCTGGTACTGGTGGTAATAATGTTGTTGTGGGTTCCAGGATTTAGTTTTGCTATATCCACACACATTCCTTGGGCTCTAATTCTTTCCTTAACCAAGTTTGGATCTGGTAGTAGACACGATAGATATGCTGCCAAGCTGCTACACCGGTCTTAACAATTGAACATCTGCCCCAACTTACTATTATATAAATAGAATTGGTCGTGTTAGGGGCCAGGTTTCAGGAAATGATATAGATAGGTATATCCAAGCATTTACACTGTTCGAAAAAGAAATACTTAATCTCTTTCCTACTTGTTATTAGCATAAATTAACTAAATATTATCAAACGGATGTCTTATTTATAAATAATATTTATAAATATTATTTATAACTAAGTAAATAATGTAAGTTCCTCAATAATTATAATATTTTTGGTAAATAATTGATTTTATAAACTGTATTATGGATTGGATTCCACAGTTGACATAACGTTATCCTATATACGGATAGGCGCTTCCCACTCTTTGTGCTCCATCTCAAGAACGGTTAATTATATAAAATATCGCCTAAAACCAAATCTGTAGAGAATTTTATGCTCTACAAGTTTTGTAATAACTTCTAACTTCATTTGAAACATAGGAAACAAGATATTTACAAAAAACCGATTTTCGCGACCTTGAATATATTGACACGCTGGCACGAGATTCTATGAGACTTTTGAGCTAACTTTTAGAATGTCAAAACAAAGATGTATGCAAATTTCCAGCTTTCTAACTTTCATTCAGAGGTTTACCCCTTTTTTCATCTTATTTTAGTATACATCACTCAATTAATCATTGTGTATATTTATTTGACAAAATAATTTCAAATTGTGACATGTGTCATTTATAATGCAATGAAAATCAATATAAAAATTATTTCAAGGGAAAGTAAAAAAAGTATTACAACATAATTTTTTGGGGAGTTGTTAAAGGAATGACTCCAAAATTATAAAGACGCCAAATTAGATGTTTAGAAATGTTCAATATAAATAAGTGCAAATCTTATAACCTTGATTTTTTAAAACAAGAGTTAGAATATTTATATTTATACGCATATATGAGATAATATTTATTATTATTCTATTGTTATTATACATTTTTCAGTGTTGTGCTTTCTGCTCACAATAAAAGTTTTGTATATTTACTTCTTTTCTGATATAAATTAAGACGTGGCTATAAGTAGTGAAGTAGCTAATAACAGAAACGTACTTTCCTATGGAATGTTACATTTACTAGTGTTTTGTTCCAGTGATTACTGCAGCCATATACACTGAGTGTAATCATCACGCTTGCAGAGACTTTTGTGGAAACTCACTTCCTATTAGCTAATGCGTTCTCCTCTGTTCCTCTTTCAACCTTGTTCTCCCCCAATCTTGCTTCACCCCCACTTCAACTAGCGCCTCTCCAGTTGTTTACTATACACAACCTCCTTGATCGTGATGTAGCTAGTAGAAATGTGCTTGCAGCAAATAATGGATGGAAGGAAACCTTCTTGCCACAGCTAGAATAAAATTAAAAAGTTTACTTTATCTTGGCGAAAAAGAAGGAAGGTGCTGTGACACAGGATGAAATACTACTGATGCAAAAACTTTGTAGGAAATGTAATCTAACAAAAGAGGAATACATGTTGTAAACTTACCAATTTAACAATTGGGAAATGGTGTGATGTCCTTTCTGGAGTTCTTATAATTATACATATTCCACTGGATGTGGTTTCTGTAGCTGTGTGTGTCTGTCAGTGTGTGTGTATTTCTGTGTGTGTGTAATTATGTATGTACTAGCTGTGCCCGTGGCTCCGCTCGCATTGACTACAAAATTATTGTTTAGGTTTTTTTTAAATAAAGTCTATCTTTTTTATACTTTTTCCTGACAATGTCTGCACTTGCTTTTCAATTTCAATGAGTTCAAGGTGAAAAACTTCATCATAGAACAAACTTATAGGGAGAAATAACTGTATTTGTTAGTAGACAGACACTGATCATAAACACAGAACAGAGCACTAACTATGTCATTTTTTGGTGCTAGAATCGCTCTTTTACATAGCCACTGCTCTTAGTATATTTCTTTGTAGATCTGGGTAATCGCTAGCAATCAGTTCTGTATCACTCTGCACAAAATTTACTAAAATCCTCCATTAGTGACACACAGCCCTCTGCATCTGTTTCTAACCGCCCATCCTCAATGTTTAATAATGTATCAGCATAATGCCCTGTATCAACATCATTGTAGAGGTGCACTGTCATATTTTTCGTCAAGCTGAATTTCTTGACATTTTCCCATAAGCTTGACGACTTGAGACATGCTTTGATTTCATCTGCAGGTGTGCCCCTCTGAATCACCGGTAGAGTTTGGCGGAAGTCACCAGCCAGTAATACAACCATTCCTCCCATAATGTCTATATTGTTTCGTATATCCTGTAAGTTCGGTTTAGGCCCTCTATCGCTTTTTTGTGTGACATTGTGCTTTTGTCCCACACTAACAACTTACATTGACGTAGCATTGTACCCCAAGCGCTATTTTTACTAAAAAAAATTTCCTGAGGGAATGAGAGATTTTTTTGGGATAAAAAGTAGTCTATGTCACTTCCCGGCCCTCCAACTATCTCTGTACAAAAAATCACATCAATCTGTTGCTCCGTTGCGACGTGAAAGAAGGACAAACAAACAAACAAACACACTTTCACATTTATAATATTAGTTAGGATATGTATTATATATATGTAGATAAGTTGGAAATAAAAGGAAGTGTTTCCACTCACCAGCCAAGACCATACTCTTGCTACTCTCAGACAATCTATATATCTTTTGTCTGTAACACTTCATTGGAATTTAAAATATAGGCGTATTTGATAAATCTTAAAAATGCTGAGTGCAAATTTCAATTCAAATGCACTGATTAGTGAGTATTGTAAGTTATCATTAAAACTTTTATATGCATTTGTATGTAAGCCCTATTCCACAATTTGCTATGCAGGTCTACTGCTTTTCTGTATGTTAAGTGTGCAAAATATACTTCAAAATACAAATATTTATTTTTCGTCAATAGACCTAGTGGATTATTTGTATGCCAGGTAACATGGTATCTGAAAACCAACATTTCGTAATAGAGTTACTGTATTGTAGTACAAATAATACTGACATCACATCACTCCTCAAAGCATAATCATTAATGCGAATAATAGGAAACAAGTAATTTTGGGACAGAAGGTTGCAGAGAGAGGCAATTTTATTTTAATGGTTCCATGCTTCCTCCTCTTTTGGATCCTGCACCCATGATAGAGATCGCAGTGTAAAGTGGGCTGACCTTTAGGTGACCTTGACATCTCAGCAACCTTATAACTGAAAAAGTTGAAAAAAGAAATTAAAAATGAAATTATAATTCTTTGATGACACCCATAATTTACAGTTCAAGTTAAGTATTTTATTTCTGAATAATTTTAATAAAACCATTCTAATATTTTTTTAAAATAAATCTTAGTTGCATGTATTGCTTAAAAAACTTTAAAAGTTGCTTTAAATAACAAAGAATATTGTATATTACCATCCCTGCTGTACTGTTGCTGTCTTGAATTTTTTATACTTCAAAAACCTTTCCTAAAATTTTGTAATTTATATCTATAAAATTTTTAAAATAAATCAATTTAATGTTGTTAGTTTTCTTAAATTACTGACACTCATTCTGTAGTCCTCGGTTGAAATCCCAGCGAGTGTAAATTACCAACGAGAGACCAGATTTTGACAGTAGGAATACTTTGTTTATAAATAAGTATATAAATTATATTTCCTCTAGCATATATATTTGGTTTACCAAGCAATTTGTGGGAGGTTAGCAATAGAGTTTGAAACGTACGTGATTGAGGAGAAGGGGTAACATGTATGTGTTATATCATTTTGTATGTTGGTGGTTAATGTCAACATGAGAGCTTATTGCTTGAAACTTGCACTTGCCAGGAGTGGAATCCTGACTCAAAAGGAGTTCGGTAATAATAATTTTCCACAAGAATTCTGAATTTAACGCTGGACAATGGTTTTGCGAAAATATCTGCCTTTTGTTTTTCGCTTTGACAATACAGCACTTTCACAAACCCTTCAGCAAATTTTTCATGTATGTTGCGAAACCTCACATCAATATGCCTAGATCTACAATTAATAACACAATTTCTAATCAGACTTACAGCACTCTTGATTGTCTTGTCAACAAACAATTTTGTCACCAATCCTTGATCAAGGGTCTCTTCCACTATAGTCTTCAAGTAAATCTGCTCCTTAATGCATTCTGCTATGTACTCTGCTTCTGCAGTCGAGAGAGCCATGACTGGCTGTTTGGTACACCAACTTGTCGGTTCTCTGCCTCAGTAAATTATGTACTCTGTGGTACTTCATCTAGTCTGTAGATCCCCAGCAAAGTCACAGTAGCCAACCAGTTTTGCTGACACAAGTCACTTCCAAACTTTATTCCTAAATTTGTGGTACATTTGAGATTTCTCTTGATGGAGACTACATCTTCATTGGTAGGTTTTTCAGTCTTTCTGTAGCACATGTTCATTGCATAGGTGATATCCTGTTTTGTTTGACAAGTAAAGAAGTCAACCTAGCAATTTTCTGTAGTGAAAGCTCTTGTTTATGTTGTTTTCACCTTCTGTCTTATTGTCCACAGCTGGTGTTGAAACTTATTTGGCCTCACTCATGTAGAATTCTTTCACTAGTTCTTCCACTGTCTTGGTCTGATTCAGATGTAAACTATTTTCAGTTCTGGTGAGAACCATTCCAAGAAACTTGGTCTGTTGTTCCTGGATTTTAATCTAAACTGCCTTCACAATATTTTGAAACATTTTCTTAACTGTTTCATGATCTCTGCCAATAACTATGCTATCATCCACATAGAGACCCAGAATTAATAAGCTTTCATCATTCTTGAAGATGGTTCTAACTGCAACTGATTCGTGCATATTGATTTAAAAAAAATTGTAATTCTGACATTCTACCTTTGAAATACCTGCTTCATCCCATACAAAGATTTTTCATGTCAACAGATGCCATCTACAGTCATCCTTTCAGGTGGATACATGTAGGATGGTTCTTCCAAGTGCCCATATAGAAAGGCAGTCTTCATGTCAAATGTATGGAGTATGTAGCCTTGGTTTTGAGCTAAGGCTAACAGCAACCGCATTGGTACACTGTTCAGCACTGGGCTATATGTTTCTTCTAAGTCATTGCCTTCTTATTGATGACACCCTCCTACAATTAGTCTTTCTTTGTGCTGTCCATTATTAGTTTTGAAAATTCATATGCTGGTCAATATTTTCATCTCAGCTGTTACAGCTTCTCTTTTTATAGCTATCCAGGTTTTATTTACAAGAAGTGATTTAGTTTCTTCTTCAGCAGCAGTTTTCCAGTTTTCTTTCTCTGGTCCTGACAAGACTTCTTTATAAGTTAGCATCACGTAGTCTTTGTATCTTTGTGGTTGTTTTCTGTTTCTTCGGAGTCTCAGGTTTTCCTCTGCCTCATCAATACCATAAAATGGTGTTTCATCTACTGAATTTTTGAATGAAATTATTTTGTAGTTTCTTGGGTCTTCTTGGGTCTTCTTCTGGTAATTCATTTACGTCTTCATCCGATTCCTTGTTGCCACACACTCCATTTTCAACCACTGGAATTTTTTTCACTGAGCGCTCTTCCTTCACAATTTTCCAGGAATGCCACATCTCTTCTGATAACAACTTCTCTCTTGATCTGATCCTACAGTCCCGGCATAACCAACGAACAGAAATTTCTCACTCCTAGGTTTCAATTTAAACCGATGTTTGTTGACTGTGGCATATTACATCCAAATATCCTCAAATTACTCAAGTCAGGATTTCTGTTGTACCACAATTCTGTTGGAGTCTTATCCTTTACCTTTGTTGGACTCCTATTTAGCAGATATGTCACTGCATATGCTGCTTCACTCCAAAGTTCTTCTTTAACACCAAAGTCAATCATCAGAGCTCTTGTTTTATTCATCAGTCCTGTTGAAAAACTCAGCTGTGCCTTGATGCCGAGGAGTATAGGGTGATCAGCTTTCTAGTACTATTCTTTCATCTTATGTCGAGGTTTTAAGATTTCATTATCATATTCTTTCCCATTGAAAATCCAGAACTTGTGAATCTTCAGGTTCCACTTTCTTTCAATCTTCTTAATGTGGTGAATGACCATTTTAGGAATGTCAGTTTTGGATTCTAACAGTTGAATCTCTGCAAAATGAGTACCATCAATAAATGAAAAATGTATTTTTTTGTTCCACAAACTTGGAGACATGGAATCAACAAGATCAGAATGAATTATCTCAAATAGTCTCTTGGCTTTCATATGTTTATCATGGAATGGAAGTTTTGTTTGTTTTGCCTGGATGCTTGTTTCAGACATCTAAGTCCTTACTCACGCAGTCAATACCTTCCACTATTGGTATCAGTCATTGCAGTTTGCTTGGCTGATGTGACCTAACCTCCTATGCCAAACATTCTGTTCATTTTCATGGTCAACTCCAAAGGATTCTGGCTTTTGTTGTGCATCTAATGAGAGGGCATACAATCCATTTATGGTCTTGCTGCCACATAAAATAACATGATCGTCTTTAATAACTTCTATACCATATGCAGAGAAATATAATTTGCCACCACTGCAGGTTATTCAGTCAACAGAAAGAATATTTTTACTCAGCTCTGGAACATACATGACTTCCTTCAATTCAGAGCAGTTTGCTATGATTTTACCTACTTTTACTGCAGGCATGCTACTTGATTTCTTAACCAGTCAAATATCCATGTCTATAGGCATATTTATTAACAACCTGTATTGTTTGTCATGTGGCATGTTAATCCAGTCTAAAATTGACTGTATTCTTTAGCTCAGCATTAGCTGCTAAGAAGGAAACTAAGAAATCTTTCTCTTCATGATTGTTTTTCTTACAAATATTACAACACAATGTTTATACTCCAGTAGGATGTCCTAGTTCTGAACAAGAAAAACCACCTCACAATGTCATTGTGCTTAGTGCACATGTCGCTGTCTTGTCTGTTGGAAACAAACAGGTTATCACACCCACATCTGCGGCATTTCTCAACACTCATTTTATGCCACAACATCTTAGTTGTCTTTGGGACTACTGGAACTGTACCTTTTATCTTCCACAATCAATCTACTTGTTAGGTTTACTAAGGTTTTACTCTTAACTGGAACAGTGTCCCATGCACTGAGAAAATGGTTACAACTTTCAGGTAAAGTCGTCAGGATTTTAGAGATTAACATGCTGTTAGGTATGTCTTTTCAGTCTGAGGGCCAAGTTTTCAAGTTTACTGACGTGTTTCACCATGTCAATTCTCAGCATGTATTTGTAATAAAAAAACTCATGCATCAGATTAAATTTCTGTTGTGAAGCATTGCGTTCATATCATTTGTACATTTCCAAAGCAGTGTTGCAGGTCCAAATATGAGTAACTGGTTTTATGTCAATTGTTGTAATTATAATTTTCTGATATTTAGCATTCATATTTATGTAGTCGTTATAGCCTTCCGCACCTTTTTCTGAAAATGTTGCGTCTCCACATGCAACATTGTGAAGCTCTTGTACTTGAAACAACATATTTACCTTGAATTTCCACAGCTGAAAGTCTTCTTTTAATTTGTCTTCAGTGAAGAGCTCACTTAGCTCCAGTGAATCCATCTTCTTTGTGTCCTCAAGCACTTTTCTTTACTACAGACACTTTTTTGGTTCACCAATCACTATGCAAAAGTTCTCCCTCTCTAATTTTCACATATCTGGGCCCATAACGTGTTAAAATTTTAACATTTGTAACACAGTTTTGGAGACAACAACCAGTATTGCTGGGTTGTACTTGGTTTTACTTTCTTTGTCTTTACATGCTGACAAACATTGCCATCATATATTTTTTTCTGCCTTTCACTATACTGTCAAGTACATGTTTCAGAAAACTTTCAAAATATAAATATAACCATACATACAAAACCCATATTGAGAATAATATCTTATCTTAAACATTGTGTTTTCCAACAATTCATATTGACAACCCAGCAATACTTATTGTTATATATAGGCTATTCACGGTAAAGTGAGCACTTTTTGAAGCCATCTCATTTGGAATAATAGTCAATAAATATATTTTATGTAAGCCTTAGACGTCAGCTTTAGAGTCCGGTGAAATATATACACTTGTGTTAATTACTTACATGGCAATATATATTTTGAAAAGTGGTGGAAAGATAAAAAATGGCTGATAGGAAAGAAGTAACTAGGGTCTCAAAAGTGCTCACTTTACTGTGAACAACCTATATTATGTTTTTAATTAGGGATACATAATATATACAGTTTATTATATTCCTGCCATTTAACACATTTGTTATGACTTCCCTTATTATATACATTTTTATTTACGTGGCCAACCAAATCTGAAGTCCCTATCTTACAATTTGTTTAGAAAACTCATCCATATGGATACATACAGAGAATGCAGTCATCTATGTAAATCACAGTTTCATGTAAAAGTAAAACTGTATAATCTCTAAAATTGTTTAACACTGGAACATTAGGTTAACCGAAGGCAGTATGCAGAGAAGAATCTAGTCCCCACTACCACTAGAAACAAATGAAAATCATTACTAGATGCTCAGTCATATAAAGTGTAAGTCTGCTTTATTTTTTAAGTATAGAAATCTAGTTGCCGATTGACATCCCTAAATTGAAATCTAGTGGATATTTCTGCTTCATGATGACATATTAAAAGAGTTTTATTACTTTTATGGGTGAAAATCTACTCATACTACCCATATGAATATATTTACGGAACTAAAAACCTAGAGATAAAATTTATTTTTTATTTTTAAAACAGTTTTGTTTCTACTATGTAATTTATACACTGAAGAGCCAAAAAAAACTGGTACACATGCCTAATATCGTGTAGGGCCCCTGAGCATGCAGAAGTGCCGCAAGACGAGGTGGCATGGACTTGACTAATATCTGAAGGTATGCAGGAGGCAATTCACACCATGAATCCTGCAGGGCAGTCCACAAATCCAATCAGCACCAATTTGAGAAAGGGTTGCACGTCTGTCACGTTTAATGATTCTTGTCAGTCGTCGTTTGTCCCGTTCTTTCACAATCTTTTTCCAGCCACAGTGATGTCGAAGATGTGATGTTTTACCGGATTCCCAATATTCACGGTACACTTGTGAAATGGTCGTACGCGAACATCCAAATGTTATCGCTACCTCGGAGATTCTATGTCCCATCTCTCATACGCTGACTATAACACCACGTTCAAACTCACTTAAATCTTGATAACCTGCCATTGTAGCAGCAGTAACCAATCTAGCTGCCGACCACATTGCGTTACTCTGATTGGTTCCATACCTCTGTTATTTGGATTGCACGCCTATACCAGTTTTTTTGGCTCTTAAGTGTCATTCGTATGCAGCATTACTAGTAATTTTGCAGTAACTAGATAGTGCCAAATAAAATAAATTTTATTTACATATATTGATATTTAATTGTTCTCATATATAAAAATAGATTATACAAACTTAAACATGTTAATTCACAAAAAAAAAGCTTTAAATAACATCCAAGATATAAATATAATGATATTCTGCTACAATGATAAAATATGTTTTACAGGTTTAAACTTTAATTACAGAGTATATAAAAGAAATAGCTGTTCTTAGTAAAAAAAATTTCATTTGTAGTTCAGTAAAAATATCCATGAAATTGTTATATGTCCAGGCACTGAGTTACTCTATTGAAATAAAAGAAGCTGTGAAGTATAGCTAAAATATTATTTATTGGCTTAGTTCACAAATTCCACATAAATATATGTAATTTCATAATGTTTTGTTAACAGTATCCTATAAATAGCCATTCCATGTACATTTTTGTAAACTTGCAGTATTTTAGGTTCTACATGCATTTTCTCTTGACTCATACAAATAAATTACATTTTAAAACAGTACAAAAATAATATGTGTATTTCAAGGAGCAGACCTCTCCATTTTATTTATTACAAGAAGAAGCAGACATCATTATTTCAGCCGTTTCCTATCGGCTGAGATCACCTGACGTCATTAAGTTCAGGCAAGCTCATGTATCTTTGTATTTAGTAACCATCCAAACTAAACATCATGAAGCCGCAAAAGGCTTAAACTAAAATGGTCTGAGCATACAAAATCTGTTGACGTTTGGAATATCCACTACAGGAAGTGGTAGTGGTGCTTCACGCAGCAGGATTGTAGACTGTTATGTCTTAGAGTATTGTGTCTTGGAGGAGAATGTTGGAGGTTGGCAGCCATGACAGTTGGGTTATACACAGAATTGTGTTGATGCCTACAGGACAGTAGGGTGGTGGACTGTGTGTTGACATCTCATTGTAGTAGACAAAGCAGGATTAGTTAAAATGGAACTGTATGTTACAACTGTTAAAATGTAACTATATGCAACAACTGGCAACGAGGATGGGATTACTTGCGATGTGATTGAAGTGAACTGTAGTTATCACAATGGCATCTTTGTTAGGCAACATTGAAAAATTCAACATGACGAATCCACAAGTTTGGGGCGCATATGCAAAGTGTCTTGAGTTTTACTTTCAAGCAAATGATGTCACCGGTGAAGAGAAAAAGCGTGCTTTACTGCTTAGCGTGTGCGGACCTAAAACATATTCAGTAGTGAGATCACTAGTCTCACCAGCTACATCGGCCACGAAACTGTATGCGGAAACAATAACAGTATTAAAAAATCATTTGGCCCTTAGGCTATCAGAAATTTACCAAAGGTTTAAATCCATCGTCGTGATCAGAAGGATAACCAAAGTGTTGCAGAATACATTGTGGAGTTACGGCGATTAGTGGAACATTGTAATTGTGGGGGCAACCTGGATCTGACGCTTCAGGTTCGATTTGTATGTGGTATGAAAGACGAGACTATGCAGCATAGGTTATTGCCGGAAACTGCCTTGACTTTTGCCCAGGCACAGAAAAAAGCCCTTGCTGCAGAGGCAGCATACAGACACACCCAAGAATCCGTGGGGCTGCTTTGAAATTTGTAAATACTGACTACCTAGGGCAAACAGCACCACATAATAATAGTGTACTACAAACTTCCAGAATTAATCAGTTGAGCAAGACAAGGCAAGCATCTAGATACAGTCAAGGGTTGAAGTGTACTGGTTGTGGTGAGCAACATCTTCTGTCTGTTTGTCGTTTCAGGAATGTTGAATGTTATTTTTGCAAAAAAATTAGTCCACCTTGAAAAGGTATGCAGAAGTAAAGTAAAGGATATGAAGTCTAAGGATAAACATTTGCAAGAGGCACAATTAAACACAGCTCAGAGCAGCACTGAACCAGATGTCTACCATCTTTGGAATGTTACAGTGGTAGGGTCTGCTGAATTATGCACAACAGTAATAATAAATGGCCAACCAGTTGAGATAGAACTAGACACAGGTGCAGGAGTGTCTATAACTGATGAAATTACCTTCAAGACAATTTACCCACATGGTACACCTGCACTTACTAAGAACACTTGTGTGCTACAGGACTATAGCAAAAATTCTATAGAGACACTGGGTGCATGTAAAGTAAATGTGACTTATGGCACACGGGAGAATACACTTCCGTTGATCATCTCCAAGGGTCACCATCGTTCTCTCTTGGGTACGAACTGGATGTGTACTCTAGGAATAGAAGTGAAGGGTGTGTTGAAGGTGAGTGATGCATTGGCACAGTTAGTTTCAGAATTTACAGAAGTGTTTAGTGAGGAACTCGGAGAATGTAAGGGGCCACCTATCAAATTTCAGCTAGACCCTACTGTTACACCACTGTGGTTGAAACCTCGTGCAGTTCCATATGCCCTCCTTCCAAAGATTGAAAAGGAACTGGAAAGATTATTAGCTCAGTGTGTATACACACCGGTTATGTATTCTGACTGGGCCACACTTATTGTTCCAGTGCTCAAGCCAAATGGGGACGTGAGGATTTGTGCTGATTATAAAAGTGCGTTGAAGAAAGCGTTGAAGGAGGACCTGTATCCGGTTCCGCCCATTAACCAACTGCTAGCCAAATTTTGTGGAGGCAAAGTGTTCGCAAAGATTGACTTAGTGCAGGCATTTTAACAGCTGCGAGTTGCAGTATGGATTGGTGCTGTCCTGAGTCAACCGAACAACCATGGGAAAGAATTTCCAGTTTGCTTTTATTCCCATACCATGACGTCTACTGAGCAGAAGTATGCACATATAGACAGATTAGCGTTAAGTATCATTGCCGGCGTCAAGAAGTTCCACAATTGTGTGTATGGACGACAATTTGAGATAAGCACTGATCATAAACCATTATTAGGACTGTTTACTACTGACAAGGTCACTTCAATATCATTTCAGCTCGAATGCTTCACTGGAGTGTTATGCTAAGTGGTTACGATTTTGTGTTATGATACAAGCCAGGGTCTAGTATTGCCAATGCAGATGTCCTCAGCCATCTTCCACAATCCACCCCTGAGACAGAGATACCAGCACCCACTGAAGTACTTCTTCTTGAAGCATTAGATGCCCCCCCCCCCTTTTTATGGCACACCAGATTTCTGACATGACCAAACAGGATCCTATACTATCTAGAGTTTCCTCATTGGTGTGGAGGAGATGGCCAAGTAATACATTAGGGGAAGAATTCCAGCCATTTGTGAGGAGACAACATGAATTATCAATTCACAGGGTGTGTTTGCTGTGGGGTACTCAGGTAGTCATTGCAGTAGGAGGCCACAATCACATTCTAAAGACACTACATGCTAGTCATCAGGGAATAGTGCGAACGAAGGCATTGGCATGAATCTACGTTTGGTGGCCTGACTTTGATAAGGCAGTGGAAGAGATGGTACAGCAGTGCAAAATTTGTCAATTTACGTGTCATTCACCACCAAAAGCTCCTAAGGACAAGGCAGCCATGGTCACGTCTACATGTAGACTTTGCTGGTCCTATTCAGGGGCATGTATTCCTAGTTGTCGTTGACTTGTGCTCAAAATGGCTTGAGGTACTGCCATTGCCATCCACCAATGTTAGAAGTGTTATAACATCACTGCGAACCCTAGTTGCTTCTCATGGCAATCCAGACGTGATTGTTAGTGACAACGGACAGTATTTAGTTCTGCTGCTTTTACCAATTTTGCAGACAGTAATGGTATCAGGCTTATTAAGATAGCTCCATATCATCCTTCATCTAATGGCCAGGCGGAGAGGATGGTTCAGTCAGTAAAATATATGCTAAAACAAATGAGTGGCAGTGACCTTTCACAGCGTCCAGCTAGAATGCTGTTAACACAGCACGTAACGCCTGCAGCTGCTACAGGGACCAGCCCAGCAAAGCTGCTTATGGGTCGTTGACTGATAACATGCCTCGACAGAGTACACCCAGATCTTGCAGAGGAAATTAAGCAAAATCAAGATGACAACAGGGTTCCAGTTACACCTCGGAGGTTCTCACCACAGGACCTAATTTATGCAAAAAACATGGGACGAGGACCAAAATGGATGCCAGCCATTATTTTTGAGGTATCTGGCCCTCTTTCATACAAGGTGATCACAAATGATGGAGTGTGGATGAAGCGGCATGTTGACCAGCTACTGCCAAGGCATGTCTTCCCCCCCAGGAAGACAGTATAGACACACCAGCTGCCTACAGGAAGTTATGTTGCAATAGCTCAAAATGCAGTTGAAGAAGGAGAGGGTCAATATATGCAGGGCACTAGGAGAGAGGTGAGAGAAAGACAGGAGCTACGACCATCGTCACCAGTCGAGGAGGCAGAGTTTAGAAGATTTGCACCTAGTGTGCCCACACTCAGAGGACAGACAAGCTCCTCCCAGTGTTTGTCAGGTACAGGTGAATCGAGTGAAACTAAACCTCTAGCTCGTACCAGGCCTACCAGAGAATCTTCTAAGCCTAGTTGGACAAAGGATTTTGCGCTATGAGGGGGGAGGGGTGTTATGTCTTAGGGTATTGTGTCTTGGTGGAGAATGTTGGAAGTTGGTAGCCATGACAAGTTGGGTTATACACAGCATTGTGTTGCCGCCTACAGGACAGTAGGATGGCAGACTGTGTGTGTTGACATCTCATTGCAGTAAATGAAGCAGGATTAGTTAAAATGGAACTGTATGAAACAACTGTTAAAATATAACTGTATGCAACATAGACCAAAGGTTATCTTAAATGGAGATGACAATAAATTATGTGATTTAGTTCCAAAACAATTTTTTTTGGAAAATCAAACTAAACAAAGGCTAACAGTGTTACTGTTTACAAATACTACCGAGGTGAATGATCAGAGGAGGAAGCATACCGATGTCTAAGTGGACTTCTCTTTCCCAGTCTGCTTGAATTATCTTCTCGACATGGTCAATGCAGTTTTCCCATCTAAAAAATTATATACAATTTTAAATTACAATTTGAATACCTGTTTCCTGCACATTTAGAATTATAAAATATTTTTTGTGCAAAAAATAAAATTTACTTTTAAGTTTCTAAATGTGAAAAAATAGGAGTGCTGTAAAGAAAATAAGCTGCAAGGTGCGAATCCTATAAAGATATTTGAGCAATTATCTATAAGTGTCCAAGGCCAAGAAAAGATTTGTTCCCTGAAAACTTTTACTAAATAAAAATTGTTCTTCAGTAAAACTTGTGGAGATTTCAACAGCTTAATACATATTAAGAAATGCTAAATCAAATACTACCTATTCTATGTAATGCATTAAATATACCATTAATAAATGGAAACAAACAAGAAGACACTAACAAAATACTCAAATCTACACAAAATAAGAATATATTACGACACCTACTATGAAGATACCATAATGAAGAAGAATTGTATAATACAAGTGGAATACTACTAAATACAAAACAAAAGGTACACGCCAATTTAAAATATGATACTTGCAATAGAATAAGAATTTACTTTACTTTTACTAACAGAGAAGTTGTTACAGATAATTATTAAGGAATTTAAGAGTAAAGAAGAAACCACATACCCAGTATATTCAATACACCAGCAAAGAGAGTCAACTACATTCTACGGAGCAGGAATAGAGTCCTCCAAACAGCTGAAACCACCTATAGTTTACCCAAAAGACCATTAAAAGGGGACATACGTGATTTCAATGAATTGAAGTTGTGTGCTGGGTGTGCACAATTTAAACACATGTACTACTCCTGGGAGTATAATGAGAGGCATCAAAGTACGATACCTGAAATGACACATATGGGAAATCACACAAAAAAAGGGTAAGACTAATACACTTCGAGCACACATAGGGACACCCAAGGGGTCAGGTAACACATGAATACCTCTCTGGTGTGACAGAATCAAGAGCTTCTTTCCAGACAGCTGTAACTGCTCCATTGTCAAGCCGGTTGCCACGCCCCACGTGGCTATTGTAATATTTCTTACACTGGGCCCAAACTAGCTCAATAGCGTTATAGTGGAAATGGTAGGGTGGAAGCCGAAGTACCTCATGGCCGTAACTATGGGCCATTTCATCTACCTCACATCTGTAAAAGTTGGTTTGACATGGAACACTTTGTTTTACAGAACACAGTACCTGCTAAACATGGTAGTACTGCTCACATGTTTATTTTACAACACATGACAGGCATACAAAGAAAAAAAAAGTAACACAGTTTATAAAATATGGTGGTGATGTGTCAATCCAGCAGAATTCCTCCTTTTGCACTTTGTAACTATTTTCTGGTCCTCTGGAAAGTGTTCTTAATAAAATGAAATTAAAATAACTGGGTGATTTACACCGTTGTTTTGGCATAATCACACTTCAATTGTCACCTGACTTCCTGGAAAACCAAATATTGTCTTACAATTTCAAATTATATAATCTATAATGGTACCATTAATATTTACATATATCTACTCTTTATTCGACTTTACTTGAGAAGCAAAGCATAAGTATCAATATCATGGAATGTATTATAAAATAATGCATGTGTGCTATTTATGTAATTAATAATAAGACCTAAAAAATTAACCTAACAAAGTTGTGCCTAAAAAATAATTTTTTAATTCTGTTGTGATAAAAGAAATATAAAATATGTAAATTAAACTTAATCTCAAAATGAAGTTTGCTAAAATATTAGAAGGGATCTAACACAGTTATATTAAAGTAAAATGCCTAATTGTGAATGAAAAAAAAAAGAATATTGGGTCTCGTTTGCATAGACAAATTTTGTAGAAATTACGGTTTGTGAAATCATGTAAAAATCGCAAATGCAAAAAAACCTTGAACTGACATAATGCAATCACTAACTGTATACATTTGGCTGGCTGTAAACACAACACTGCATATTAGTTGATATGTTATAAATGCAGCTCAGATTACGAATAACACGATCTTGCCAACCTCAGTACAACTTTAAATATTTCCAAAATAGCAATGTCAACTGAAACACAGCCTAGTAATTCCATAAACAAAAAAAATTGAAAATGAAATTGAAAGTGAATTGAAATAAATAAAAGTGGAGAAAATTTGTGTTACCGTATTTGAGGCTTGTGAACTTTTGCTAATCTCAGGAGCTCCACTTTCAAGAGATTCTTCTGATGATTGATGTTCCGCTTCTCCAGCCACTCAATGATTTCTCCCTTGCTCCAGTTTGTTGTTGGTGTCTTCTCAAACTACAATTAGAAAAAAATTTCATGCAACAGAGTTTGTTCACCCTAATACAATTTTTTTTTTTTTTTTTACATATCTTGCGACTTAAACATGACATTGCAATGCATGGTGG
>NQII01000249.1:396334-434779 GCA_002778355.1 Clitarchus hookeri | reverse complement strand
GTTACCGATTATGTATCCTTCCGTTACATGTAAACATAAACACTGCCATGTGACTTCTACGTTTTAACCGTCAAATGCTTTGTTCAACGTTTACAGCTGTTCAAAGATTTCTATATTACTTCAAAACAACCATTATGTACGAAAATTAGGCCTAATATAACCATATCTAGTTTTGCATACGAATTTTTAACAATTATTAATGATAGTTCTTACAGATATTATTCTACATTGTTAACGTATTTGTTATACACTATAATATATTTTGCTGCAACTGTGTTTAACCCTTTTACAACTGTGGGGGAAAGAACTGTTGTTCTGGGTACCCTTATAATTATGCATTGGAGTCTTTCATTTATATATTTACAGAAAGTGTATAATGTATATAACATGTAGGCTGGTGTAGCTGATGTTGCACTTATTAATATGGCTACACGTGTGACAAGATCTACATGCTCAATGACGGGTATCAACTCATAGAAATCAAACAACCTGATTGTAAATGTAATAGGTCTGCTATGTACTTTTTATGGCTCACTTATTGTTCGGGGAATTGCATTAAATGCTATTAAGCTATTGTATTTGTGGTAATTATTAAGTTTAAAAGCTTTTCTGAAAAAAACAAAAAAAATTCAAAATTATGATATATTTCTTCTCTACTAATCATGTAGAACATGAATATACTAGGGGCGTACCCTTTAAATAAGTACAACATATTAAAAAAAATTGAACAAAATTGCAAAATGAGCAGTATAGCCAGTTTGTTTACATTTCTGAAAGAAACGTCCTAGACCAACAAAAGTTGCATTAATGGGTTCTGCAAAGCATACCTTGTTCATATTAAAGAGGGCGTAATGTTAAAATAAGTAGAACATATTTTAAAAACTTGCAAAACATGTTTGTTTACGTCTATTAACGTCAGAGGAATTATACCAGGCCCCTACCTGGGTGAGTCAATTTACATTCTTTTGGTGTGTTTTACTGTTTCTTTAAATTCCTACAATCCTACATTCGTAGTTTAGTGTAAAACCCAAACATCCTATGTTAGTGTAAAACCCTACAAACCTAGGTTAGTGTAAAATCAAAAAATTCAAGGTTAGTGTAAAACCCAACAATCCTAGGTTAGTTTAAAAATGTAAAATAGTGATTCACCCATCGTGGGGTTAGGTGGGCACGTATTATGAAATTAGTCTGACGTTAATGCCCATAGTATATTCGTGTTCTGCATCATTAGTAGAGTGGAAATATACCATTTTCCGTGGATTATTTTTATTTTTACAGAAAAGCCCCTAAACTTAATAATTACGGTATTTGTAAGTTACCCAGTTCATATTTTTTCACAGAATGGTACACATTGGCTTATGCATATACCTGGGTGCTGTGATATAATGCATTGTCCAAAACGATAATACTGGGTTCCTCAAGATGCACCAACATATCTTCTAGCCACTTCAAGAAAGTTCCATAATTCATCTCCCCATGGTAGTCAGCTGTCTTTTGCCCTGAAACGAAAAGCAAACCTGCTTCCGGCACAAAACCACTGCGCCCTCCAGCATTAACTACAATGAATCTTTTACCATCTCCTACACAACGCCTCTTCATTGCACATAGAGTGCTGTCTTGCCAGGCTTTCGAAACAGTTCCTGAAAATAAACGAAAATGTTCATGACATAGGCCTTCATGTCAATGAAATACAACTGTATATTTTGAAACAGCATAAAAATTATACCTTTCTGAAAAATCCATGTTTCATCAACAAAAATGAAATGTGCACCTTTTTCTTTTCCTTCCTTATATTTTCTCAGAAAATCGATTCTCTGCAATACTATATTCTCATTCTCTATCATTGCTTTCCGCCCATCGACAATGGTCCATGAAAATTCCATTTTCTTCAACAATTTGTACAAGGTAGTTCTTCCACCGTAAAAATCGATCTGCCTCTCTTGTATTTCTTTGAAAACGGTATCCACTGTGACATGTAGGCCTGTCAAATTATCCATATACATAACAATATTTACACAACCTGATATAGGTAACACTTATACAAAAATAATTGAAAAAAAATTAACACTAATATTTTGGTTTACACACCAGACGAAATGAATGTTTTTTAACAGTATATACACTAATTTATGCAGCCTTTGCTTTTGTGTACCTTGGGTGTATTGGAAAGCCACAAGAAACATAGTGTTCACGATTGCATCGATTGAAAATTGCACTTCAATGTTTACATAACACAAAAAAAAAAGGTTTCATGCACTTTATATTTTATGTTTTGATTAAGGTATTGTGTTGTTCTGAGCACATTTAGACTGTACATATGTGAAGTGCTACTTTATTTATCACATATTTTGTGTTGTTATCTAATGGCATTTGTAAACATACTGCTTGACCCATCAATTTCAACTGTATTTTTAGGTTCTGTAGGCCTACATCTTCCAATGAAATTATAATTTTGCAAACACTACCTAGTTATAAACACACAAGGTAGCAAGATCAGAGATAATCCCATTTTTAATGGGTTTTGATAATGAACAGTGCTTTTTCCTTGAATGTGATAGTGACCTAACCTCAAAAACCACATATTTAATGCACACACTTGATTCCTTAGCATTACATTCTTACCTTCACTGTACATTCTGTAGATGGCATTCCGAATAGCATTCATTGTGAAGTCATCAATGTTACCAACAGACTTTCCTTCTTGTCTTTCCTGGAGTACACACTTCATCGACACTTTTCTTGTAGTACCTAACCAATAATCCCAATCATATATCAAAAACTTTTTAGGCGTTAAGGAAGAAATATATTGCTGCGACTACTGTACAGGACATTTTATCTTATTGTTACCGAAATTAAAGGAACATTGCCTGTAAAACAACTGCGATTATAAAAATGAGAACACGAGGACAATACAACATTTAATGTTTCCCTACTCACTTGAGGATGGTTGACTTGCCGAGTTTGAGGAGAAAATCGGTCATCTCCACGACGTTACATTTTTTAATGTCACCCTGTCGAATCACACGCAGATGTTTTCCGCAACGTTGATAATATCTTGCTGGCGTTGGTGACCGGTCGTTTCTCTCACACATTTCATCATTCCTAAAACCAGTGCCAAAACGAGACAACACACGAAGATAAGAAACTCCATTATGGAAAATGTTGGCTAAAAATAACAACGCTAATACTAAAATTACATCTTAACCTAGAATTATCTTATAAGTAGAAAGAATGTGTTACGTTAGTTTTGTAACTTTGTTTTATAACCACAATTCAGCGCCTCCAAAATATCCAATATGGCGTGGTTATACTTCTGAAAAACACATGCCCAAAACGGACAAGATGGAGTGTATGAGTCCGCTGGACAGACACTGAAATTTATTTAATTTCAATTGATAACAGTGAAATCTTTACCCACGAGTGCCACGTAAAAATGTAAATATATAGTTTAGCAATATTAACTTTACAATTACGGCATAAAATTTATACATATTAATATTTAACCTATGAACTATTTCTTTTCAGCTATAACCAACATGTGCCTTCAAAATCCGTTGTTAATTCGTACGGACTTTTAACAAATTAGTATAATTTATTGAAAAAATATACTTAAAACTTAAAACAACCAATTTATATAGTACTTCAGAGCTAAAAGCAAGACAAAACCTTTTTCCATATACAATTTTTTTATAATCAGTTGAACATTTAACTCCTAGGGTGATTTTTCAAAGGTTCTTTTCAAAAGTATCGAAGATACCGTGAATGGATTATACCACTGTGTGTTGCCAAGGCTAAACGGTTGTTTTGTGTTGAGGGTAAGAGAAACCTGCATTTGCTGAACAATATGTCTATAACTGATGAGTGTTTGACAAGTGTAAAACGTAAAGACGTTTCTTCACATATTGAAAACTGAACTGGAAATAATATCCAAACATTACAGTCTGACAGTTTTACAGAATTTGTTAATCACATTATTAATTAATTTTCTAAAACTCAAAGGTATTAGGCAGCGTTGTATTGTCAGATACCAAAAGTGGAAACATTAATTTCATCAAAAGGGGAGGGGGGAAGGAACATGATTCCCAGTGAAGTTCTTTACAGTGATCAAGTATGCTATGATCCTGAGGATAGTGAAGAGTAACTAGAGTACAAAGGATTCCCAGTTTACAAAGCGTATCTAAAAAAAATGGGGAAGAATCAAGGAAATCATATGAAATGCCTAAATCTAGGAAAGATCCAGACCTAGTGTTGCATCTTGATACAAAGAAGAATAAGCTGCATATTCCAGAGAAAGCGGTGACTAGTCCCCAAATTCTGTGATTGAAAAAAGCGATGTCTCTAAAACTGACTTTGTTCATAAACATGACAATTATCCTTTCAGTCACAGTGTCCTACATTTGGGGTGTTGCACACAAAGTAAATTTAATGGTCTGCACTGTACACAGCAGAAAACAGCATCAAATGAGGGAAGCTCTTCACATGTGGGAGGTATCACTCATTGTTTAAACTATATTCCATAGTCTCATAGAGATTTGCTGCCAATAAAATGAAGCAAAAACACATTTTTATTGGTCTTGATATGTGATAGTGCATTACACTGAATCTAGTACAGTCCGTGTTGCAGTGCCTAAAATTATATACAGGATGTATCTAGATTTGACCAACAAACTTAGTGTGGTATATGTAACAGGTTGACTTTGGCAGGAATGGAGAGATAGAGAGAGCAGAATGGAGCAAACGGTGAGTGAGTTGTGTTGGTGGTTTATTTGAACTAAGCGAACCTAATTGGAATTGTGTGTTTGTGCAAGTTGTATATTAAGAAGCAAATAAAGATGTGAAATATAACTGTGGCGACGAGTAATGAAACAATCCATACACATGGACACGGCGGGAGTTCAGTGGAAGGGTGATATGAAAAATCACAGTTCATTCCACAATATGGCGAAGGGTACGAAGTGTTTACTCACCAGAATTTTTCTGCAATTTGATCTGAAAGAAGAAGATTTGATGTTATGGTGTGAAAGGCTCGATGAGTATTTTGTAGCCCACATCGTGGCTGAAGTGTGAAACGAGTGCCACTAGCATTAACACTGCTGGACAATGACGCCATGTTGTTAAGGGATTTGTGTAGACCGAAACAATCACCGGACTTAATGTTAAACAATATTATGCACTTCTTATTATATCATTTGTATCAAGACATCAGAAGTAATGGAACGGTTCAAGTTTAAGGAGTGGAGGCAGCTACCAGGAGAATCAGTTGCTTGATATGTAGCTAGTTTAAAACGATTGTCACTAAATTGCAAGTTTTTGAACTTGGAAGAGAATATCAGAGATCAGTTAGTGGGGGGATTACAGGATACTGAACTTCAGAAGTGGCTGCTGAGTGAACCAAAACTAGCCTACAAAAAGGTAATTGAGCTGGCTACAGCATTCAAAATATCTGTACATGAAGTATCAGAAATTGATAATAGTGGTGAGGCCAGTTATGAATTTAACATCAATTATTCAAGTATTCATAGGAACTTCAAACAAGCAACTCTACAGTCCAAGATGAGAGCTGAGGCAGTTTCAACAAAACCAAATGGGTCATGCTTTATTTGTGGCAAACCGAATCACAGGGCCAACAATAGTAGGTTCAAGACCTATAATTGCAGGAAGTGTGGGCAGAGAGGACATTTACAGGCACTCTGCAAGATGAGGTGCAAAGGTAATGAAGGTGAAGAAATACATAACCTAGCAGCTGAACCAGGAAATTACTACCAAAGACATGTCGCAGTAGAAGAAAGTACCGGAAAAAATGAGAAAAAAAATTGCAGGTTAGTAGTACTACAAGTAAGCAGAATAAATATTTACGTAATGTACAGGATGGTGCATTTACTCCTGTAGGAAGGCATGGATGACTGAATATTTATTTAATGGACAAGACAGTATATTAGTAACTGTTGAGACAGATGTTAGGATAGATGAATTTTAAATTGATATGCATGTTGACGGACAGGTCATATTGTTTGAATAAGATAGTGGATCGAGTGTTTCAGCAATAAGTGAGGTATTGTCTGTGCAAAAATTTAAGTAGAAGACATTACTACCATCAGAGAAGAACTTCAGAAGATTTATTGTAGATACTATGGAATGTGTTGGTATAATTGAAGTGATTGTAAATGTTCATGGCAAAGGTAAAGAATTATTATTGCATGTTATAAAAGATGGTGGACCCAAACCATTGTTTGGTAGAATGTGGATGATGGAATATTGACTGATGATACATTGCATGACCTCTGAAAAAAACCCTAATTAAATGTTACTGCTAGTTGCCTGAGGTGTTTACATATAAGTTAGAGTTTTATAACAAATGTGACATTACCATAGAACTAAAGGAAAGATGCTAAGCCAGTATATCATCAGTCATATTCAATATCCAATGTTATTGAAGATAAGGTTAATGAGGAAATAGATTGTTTGGTGGACATAGAGGTGTTGAAATGAGTAAGTAGATCATTCAGAGTGGGGGACACTTGTTTCAATTGTTAGGGATGATAAAACTATAAGAACTGCTGGGAACTTTAAGATAACTGTAAACCTATGTTTAAAAGTTGACAGGTATCCAGTGCCTAAGGCAGAGGATTTGTTAAGTAGCTTGAATGGTGCAAAAAAATAATTGGCAAGCTTGATTTGTCCAGAGCCTACAAGCAAATCAAACTTAGTGAGGATAGTTAACACTTGCTGACTATTTCAACACACAAGGGTATTTATGAACATCAAAGACTGGTATATGGTGCGGCATTAGGGTTTGCATAGTTCCATAGAGAAATGGAGAAAATGTTACAGGGCTTGCATGATATAGGCTATGCACGTTAAAGTGAGCACTTATTGAAGCCCTCTCATTTGGAATAATAGTCAATAAATATATATTATTGTAGCGTTAGGCATTAAATTTATAGTCCGGTGAAATACTACACTGTGTTTATTACTTATATAGCAATGCTTATTTAAAAAAGTGGAGGAAGGATAAAGAATGGCTGTTCGGGGAAAAAAAAAACTAGGTTCTCAAAAGTGCTCACTTTACCATGAACAGCCTATATCATTGTGTTTATAGATTATATCTTAATAAGTGAGGAAGCAACAGACATAGTTTTGGAAAGAACTAAACAAGTTTTAGACATACTGCGAGAAAATGGCTTAACAGTACAGTTGCACAAATGTAAATTTCTGACATTTGAAGTACAATTCCTAGGTTATATAGTTGTTAAAAATGGTTTTCACATGGATCCAGGTAAGATTGTAGCCATTGTACATGAACCACAACCAGAGGATGTAGAACAGTATCAGGCCTTTCTAGAATCTGTGAATTATTATTCTAAATTTGTACCCAACATGTCTGAAACATTAAGGCTGACGCTACTCCCCACCTGTCTGATACAGGATGGTTCATAGGATCTGAGTTATTTTACCAGGCACAAACTATAAGATGCCTTGAATGTTGAATAGAGTATATCAAACAATATCAAACAATAACTTCATCATGTCTTGGTTTGAACAGGTTTATTTGACCGGAAATTCATACACACATTCCCGGAAATTCCACTACTTTCCCGGGAATCTTCTCATACAGTACCGGAACTTTGACACCTATTGTGCCGGGAATCTACCCACACTGTCTCGGACATACAGATTTTACCCTGTGAGTTGTGAGCCTGAGGGGCTGATAACAGTTCTCTGGCTAACGTTTCCAACGGCTTGGGGGGCACTAGGCGACAGGACATGTCCCTGAGTGGTGTCGTTGGTACTTATCTGTATTTGTTGCTGGGTTGTTGTTCCGGCGGTAGTTTGAGGTCTGGTGAGTTGGGTGGCCCTTTTACAGGCCCTCGGATTGGCTGTCGTTGGCGTGTTGCACTCAGCTGGCTTCCTCCTTCGGCATTGGCGGATTGACTCCCTCGTCCCGGCGAGGGGGCTCCTGGCGAGCCCCCACCTGGCTGCCGTCTCTCGGCGCCGGGTTGCACTGGACTCAGCTTCCTCTTGGCATGGTGCTCCTCGTTGAAGTTCACCACTTGACTCCCGTTCTCAGCGTCGGGTTGTAACTGACTGTCTACTTCCCTATCGCGACCTGGCGAGGGGCTCCTGGTGGGCCCCCACCCCAGCCTCTGCCTCTCGGCACGGGGTTGCACTTGACTACTCCCTCTCTGCATGGCGCTCCTCGTTGAAGATCACCACTCGGCCGCCGCCTTCCGGCGCGGGGTTGTAACTGACTCGGCTGACTTCCACAATCCGACTCTCGATGCCTGACTCCCTGCGCGTCCTGGTGTGGCGCTTCCAAGCGCCACATTCTGACTCCCTACATCATTGACTCTGCCGGGGTCCGAACCCCGGCCGCGACTGTCTCACCCGACTGCCTCGCGTCTCTTGGTGTGGCGACTGACTGCCTGACCGATTCTGACTGGCTCTCGCGAACTTCTCTGATTCAACTGCTCGATTCAACTGATCAGACTCCGATTTTGCCGGGCTCCAATCCCGGCCTCGGCGTGCATTATCAGTGACCCGACTGACGCAACTAATGTGACGCAACTGACTTGATTCAACTGACTGACTTTGCCGGGGTTTGACGCCCCGGCCTCTCGGCGTGCCGATGGACGACTCCCTTGACTGATGTGACACAACTGACCCCCTCCATGTCCCGCAAATTGGCTTTTAAACTCTTGGGCTCCTCCCTTAGAACCGTGCACATTCCGTTATTTGTTAGGGGAAGGGGGGTGGAAGGTGCCGAACAATGACCCATCCTCCACATGTCAGGACTCTTGTTGGGGAAGGGGGCAGGGTGTGGTGTGTGGGCCAGCGGTCCCTGCCAAACGCTGTCAGCTTTTTCTCCCTCGGCTATCTCTCTTTCTGCACGCGTCTTAATTCTCTCGTGGACGGAAAGTGCTACCCTACCGCGACTTGACCTCGGCACACATTAATGACTTCTACGTCCTCTCGTTGACATAATCTGGCCTCCACGTGTCCCGCGATGCGTGTCAACTTGTCAACTGGCGGGGGAGGGGGATTGTGGCAGCCACGTTCTACTTACTATATGCTTCACGCGTCAAGGCCATTGTATTACCTTCTAAGGAAGAACGTGAAATGGGCATGGTCAGATGCATGCGACAAAGTATTTAACAAAATTTTAAAAATATCAACATTGGATATAGTGTTAGCATAATATGACCCAGAATTGGAAATAACCCTAACATATGATGCGAATAGCTATTGTATAGGGGCACAGATTAGTCAAGTAGGTAAGGATGGGAAGGCCTCTAACTTATGCTTCCAGGTCGTTGACCAAAGCTGAAGGGAGTTATTCCCAGGTGGAGAAGAAAGCACTAGCCATTGTATTTGGTATTAAGATATATTACCAGTATTTGTATGGGAGGCAGTTTGTATTAATAACATACAACAAACCACTCATAACAATTTTTGGTCATAAAAAAGGAATTCCAGTAATGGCTGCTAGTAGACTACATCATTGGGCTATATTTCTGTCAGGGTTTATGTATACAATAAGATTAGTACCATCAAAAGAAAATAGGGCAGATGCGTTATCTAGATTATCACTTAGTAAAGTGTCTCAGAGTCGGATAGAAGTAAATAATTCTTTGTATATAAAATTCATTGAAAGGTAGTTGCCAGCTGTAACCATTCATGATGTTGCTAAGGAATCTAGGAACGATATGGAAATCGAACAAGTAATAGAATTTGTTTTGAAATGTTGGCCAGAAATAAACCTGCCTGCAGTTTTCAAACCCTAAAAGGCATAAATTAACAATGGAGAATAGGTGTCTAATAGGGGGATGATTCCTAACAAACTGCATAGTGTGCTATTGGCAGACTTGCATGTGAGCCATATGGGAATGGTAAAGACAAAAAGCTTGGCACAATCTTATTTTTGGTGGCCATCACTTGATCACGAAATTGAACAAGCTATTAGAAACTGTAATGCATGTAGACAGTACCAGCATACCCTCCAAAAGCAGAATTGAGTCCCTGGGCTTGGTCATCAGGACCCAATCGACGACTGCATGCTGATTTTTGTGGCCTAATATGTGGAAAAATGTTTTTGGTAATAATGGATGCTTATTTAAAATTGATTGATTGTTTTGAAATGGGTAGTATTACATCAGCCAAGACAGTGATGGCATTCAGGTAGTATTTTTTTACATGGGGATTGTCTATGTTACTTGTAACTGATAACGGGTCTGGCTTTATGTCTGCGGAATTTCACAAATTCCTTAAAAATAATGGGGTTAAGCACATCACACCACCAGTGTACATGCCACAGTCAAATATATTACAAAGAACAGTGTTAAAACATTTAAAGCTAGTTTTAAGAATCAAATGTTGAATGATTGAAGTTCGACAGGAGCATTGCAGTTCTCTTTATTTATGTATCAGGTTACACCTCATGTTAAAACTGGTTCCTCTCCTGCTGAACTGCAGTTGGGGCGTAAGTTGCGTACACGGTTTGACTTGCTAACTGCAGTATGAGGACCATATAGCTAGGAAAAAATCATTGCTGTGTAAAAGCTCTTCGGGCTGTCAAAAAAATGAATTAGTTTTTGGTCAACAAATGTACAGTAAGTATTATATGGCCTGGGGCGTTACATGCATTCCTGCGACAACTACAAAACTGTTGAAAAATGTCATTCTTTGTGACAATCAATGACAATAAAGTGTTGAAAAGACACATAAATCAAATTGTTAATGCTCATGCTCAGCCACCCAATCATACAAAGCAAAACCTCACTGTCAACCCTACAATTAGCAATCACGAAAATGAGGATAGTGACGATTATTGGAGTACTCTTAGAGTAGGAAGTAATAGCCACAGGAGCGAGGACACTGGTAATGTAGAATCAAGACTGGAGGAGATTGATGAAGTAAGGATACATTTAAGTGACATGAGGGAGAAGATGACTGAGGCAGGGAATTAAGTTTCAGTGAAAGTGAAGAGGAGTTTAGAGGGTTTGAAAACATAAAACCTTGAGATTCAGGTGTTGCAGAAAGGAGTATAACAGTTATCAGGTCAGGCTGGAATATCCATAGGAAGGTATTGGATTTGTAAGCAAACGGTAGATAGTAATAGTGTGCCATGTGTAGAGTCAAGTTGCATTCCATCTATTAAAAATGTGCTGGAATTGTGAACAAATTGTATATAATAAGAGTGGCATGTGTTACAGTAAGTTACAAACTAGGTATTAAATTGAAGAGGTGTAGTGGTAAACTGTGGGTTATTAATGTACGTGGTAAAATAACTGAGGGGGAAGAGCGTGGTGTATTCAACAGGTTGAGGTTGGCAGGAATGGAGAGAGAAAGAGAGAGAGAGCAGAATGGAGCAAACAGTGAGTAAGTCGTGTTGGTGGTTTATTAGGACTAAGCAAAGCTAATTGTAATTGTGTGTTTGTGTTTTAAATTGTATATTAAGACGTAAATAAAATTGTGAAATATAACACTTCGGATGCAGATTAATCATGAAAATATAAGATGAAAACATATAAACAACCTATGGTCTATAATGAATTCTAAGGGAGGTACACATTTTTGATGTTGTTAATAAAGAAATAGTTTATTACAGTACCACTGTAATCAGTGTTGGGTAAGTTAAATTTTAAAAATGACTTCAGTTAAGTTAAGTTATCTTAGTAAATACAGTAACTTCAAATACTTTTTGTTACTTTCAAAATAATATAACTGGGCGTTAATTTTAAAGTATGTTATCAGAACTCCGTTTCTCATTAGGTGACTTTGATATGTGTATAATGTAAAATATTTGTTAAAGGATGCTGTAAATAACATTATTATCAGAATAAAATTAATACGTATACCATCAAGAAACAGAAACCTTACAAATAGAAAACCACTGAATTGACATAAACACTATATTTTTTTTAAAATGAGATTTCTTCCTAACAATTCTTACAGTCAGTGACATAGTATGAAACATATGTTTTCCACTAGGCGAATAACTTTTAAGTAATTTGATATTTTAGTTGTAATATTTTATCATAACTTATTTCATATTATTTTTAATCTTACACCCAAATACACAAAACTCTTGCAGTACTGTATATACTAAATTTTAATATATTGTATTGAACAAACAGTGTGTTTGACAGTACAGCCATTGAGTAGTTATAGTGTTAGTAATTTAAGAAGAGTAATAAATGTATTAAGGATAATAATACACGAGATTTAACTGTATAGTTATACGCTTAAAATACAAAAATAAAATCAGATGAGTTCTTTTCTCCGTGGAAAAATCAGTTGAAATATTTCTACTGAACAAAAAAATAAATTATTTAAAACCAGACACAATTAAAATGGGTTCATTAACAAAGGCTTTTTAAATATGGTTCCTATATAAGAGTTCATACAGTTACAAAAAAAGGTATATTCCAAAACTGAAATTACTTTACATTTATTATAACATTCTTATTTTTTGCATCTCTTCTGAAGCGCCAAGCACAAAACTATATATAACAAGCGCTCCATAGAGTCGTTAATACAAAAGTACCATGTTTTTGATTAAATTAAATTTGCACACATATATTATATTTAACACTGTTATAATACTAAAGAATGTTCGCAGTAAAGTAAATACTTTTTAAATAAACCATTAAAAATAATCACTGCCTATAACGACGTATATGATAATATGCACTGGCGTACAGGCACCCAGTTAAGTTGGCGGCTAATTAATGAGAACAATTCTCAGAAGTGATGTTTCGAGAGTGTGATATGTAAGTTTTTGGCTACTGAAGTCAAGATATTTTTGTTTTATACACATGAGAAAATTAATTTGCTTATTATGAACATATTTCCTTTCCTAAAAATTTCACGATTTTCACTTGGACTGGGAATGAATAAAGAAAGACAGTCTATAGCAATGTTAATGCTACATATATTGAAAGAATAAAAAGTGAGAAGAGAAGTACACCCTAAGCAGAGATTTCAAATGTTCTCAGATTACCGTGAACATCCTATAATTTCCTAATCAATATGAGTTAAAATCACAGAGTGAAACACTGTGTTGTTAATGGCTGGTAAGAAATAGTTTTCATGTAAAGTGTTATCAAATAGATTTTGATTTCTGGTGGGCAATTTATAAAATAAATAACATTAAATTATTAGTTTAAATTACAGATAGCAAATACAAGAAAAACATGGTAATGTTTTGTAGTTTTTAAAAACATATTTACATTAAAATAGTACCAGTGCTCTCATAGTATGCAAAATAAAATAATATTATATATATCTATTAAATTAAAGCCAAACATAAAACTGGTTTGCCAAATTTAGAAATTATTGTACTAACTCTATATTTTGCATATTTCCAAAATTGTTATTTGTTTTAACTTTAGGTATCTAAAGCAGATAAAACATTTTATGACAGAGTTTATACAAAATACAAGAAAACATGTTAGGCGTGACTAATTAAAAGTTATCAGATTTTCAAAACTTTGGCCATGTTCAAATTATTTTTTAAGTAATTATTTTATAAGTTTCTTTTCGGATTCTGTCATATGTGGTTTCTTTAATATTTATAAAAAGTCACTAAATGATAATATTAAAAAAATTAAAAAAATGCATTAAAGGAAATGTAATGTTCATAAATAAATGTAACTCATTTACATCATTTCTCAACTACATAGATGTTACTACATTTGAAAATTTGATTTATAGCACTAGTATTTTGCAAGAAATTATTAATGAAAGTACGTTAGCATTTAGTTTACTAAATCTGTCAATTCGAACACCAATATATTATGTACAAATAATACATACACACACACACTCGCATATTATGGGCATTTTCTTACATTCAGTTGTTTCCTCATGTTAGGTGAAGATGCTCTCGATCTAAAAAAATATTTGTTAATGCATAGTAACCATTTACTTAAATATTTGCATTGTAGTTCTTTATATACTAACAAAGAAATAATCTTTACGTTTAGGAAATGGCAAACACCGCCCACAGCATTTCAAGTTTCACGTTTCACATGGCAAGAAAAAATAATCGTGAAGCGGACAGGGCAGATGACAGCATATGTAACGGTACTAATTATAGGAATGTGGACAGATGTCAAGCGAGCACCCCCTGCCTCTGTAGCTCATGACTCATGAAGTTCCCCTTACTTCAGCTGTTCTCGCTGCACACAAGATGAAACTGTTGTGAAGCGAAAAGTAACGTAAAAGTAACTTAATTTTCTCTCCATTATAATTAATTAGTAACTTACTTAAGTTACAAGTTACCTTGCAAAATGTAACCAGTGACCCCAAAAAGATATTTAAAGTAACTCGTTACACAGTAACTTCTGTTACTTCAGTACTTCTGTTAAGTGACTACCCAACACTGACTGTAATGTACCTCTCTCTAGAATCTTCCTGTCCTTTAATAGCTGCAACAGTTTGTTACTAATACCTGCTAGCCAAGTATTGGTAAATATTATTTTGAAAGTAAAACACAAATTAATCAAAAATGGTGAGTCTTAGGGTATTTGCATAAGGCAACATTTTTGTTAATTGTGACATGGGGATTAATAATCCATCTTTTAAAAATATCTTTTAAAAAAATCTTCCCAAATATGCTACAGAGACATTGAGGTTAGTTTGAAATAAGGGTAGTAACAGTAATTATTTGCATTAAATATTTTGATGACAGCGACGTGATTAACCTTCAGCCGAAGTTTGTTGGTCAAATTTAGATACGTCCTGTATTTATTTGTGACCGAAAGGGTTAAAAGGGTAGATCTGCCTCAAGGAAAGACAGCACTAAAGATGCAGGTATACAAGTTGAAGAACAAGACACATTTTACAAGGCTGAGCTAGTACTTAAAGGCCAATGGCAATTTTGACTATCATGAAACATTTTCCTTAGGCATCTGATATAAGTCATTAAGATAATGTTAATTTGTGCTAACTGTCCAGGAAGACTTTAAATTTTCACACATATGTGAGAGAGCATGCCTACATGGGTATTTCGATTACAATATTTTTGTGTATCCTTCAGAAGGGAGTGGAGTGGAGAGATTTGGGCAGCTCTTAACATTGTGGTCTTAAGAGCCAATGAGGGTCAATCTAAGTGAGTATGGAGCAGTGCTGGAATGCAAGGGTAGAGAAAATGGGAGATCACAGAGAAAACTTGCCAATCTGGGAGCAACCCTGCCACGATTCGAACCCGGTTCACCTTGGTGGAAGGTATGTAGTCTGACTACTACACCACTGCGGACCCTTGTAACCTTCAGAAGAAATTGATGAGGTGTTATGTGGGAAGTTGTTGCTTGAAGAGGGCTAAACGTAGGCAAAAATTGTGGAAGGATTTGGAGCCCTGATTGAAATGGGTTTGGCACAATCAAAGGTGCATCACTATATTTATTAAATACATGCAGAGCAAAGAATGATCATTTTTGTAGTATGTCTACACCAGGTGATTCATTTAACCTGAAACTATGGAATAACAAAAAATAGATGCATCATACAGCAAAAAGTATCAGAGTAAACCCCTACTATTTTTGAAGGGGCTATTCAAGCCCATAAAAGGTAACACACCGTCACTCCATCTGGTTAATGGAGTGACTATGTTTTATTGCACATTTGAATTCTACCTCAATAGATAATAATTATTGATTAAAGACGGTTTTTGTAATTTGTTGTAGATGGCACTGTAGTCAGTGAAAAGTAGATTACGATTGGTTACATCAATTGGGAACCACCACATTTCATTTCAGACTGAGTGGGAAGATTTAAGCGGCTCTTAACATCAAGGTCTTGAGAGCAGATGAGTATGAAGCGAGGTGAGTATGGAGCAGCGCTGGAATGTGAGGACGGGGAACCGGGAGATCTCTGAGAAAACCCACTGATCAGCTGCATTGTCCAGCATAATTCCCACGTGTGAAAATGCAGGAGCGATACCACTGGGAATTGAGCCTAGTTTGCCTAGGTGGGATGCAAGTAGTCGGGCCACTACACAATCGCAGCCCCCTATTCCAGAAGGAATCTGCAATAAAAACTACCACATTTGTGTCTGAAATATGTTGTTTGACCTGTGATAGATAATCGACAGGCCTTTCACAAACTTGTCTTCTTTTCACAGTTGACACTACTTTATAAGCACTTAGTCATGATATTTCTAATTGGCAGAGTTGTCATTCTTCATCTCCTTCCAAACCTGTAGTGGGTAGAGCTAGTAAAGCCTAGATTTCCATTATTATCTGCAACTCACAAAACATTAAAATATCCAATATTGAATGGTGCCCACCACCTCCAGACACTATGATGCAAGGAACTCCCCACCTGTGAGTTCCTTCCTAGGCACACATGCAAGATACTTGCCACCTCCCCTCCTGTCTTCTTCTAGGTGTATATGTGCAAAATTACTTGCCAGAAACTGATGGCAAATTAATAATACATTTGAATAAAGTTTTAGGTAAATATTGAATGAAAATAGTAAATATAAAAAATACTCTCAATCAAATAATAAATTAAACCAAATTTTATCTTGTTTTTAATTTCTGGTATTACACCTTTTTTTTCAAGGAAATATCTGTTAACCAGATCTTTATTTTAAATAATCGAGAAATAAAAGATGCAAATAATTATTTTAAATAAACCAGAAATAAAAGCTGCTGAACATTAATGAAAACACTTGAGGAATCAAAATATATATATATTTAAAATTATAAAAGCACTTGCTTAAGCAAAGTCTGAGAAAAAATTTAGTAGTCATTTTGCTCCTGTTCTATAATTTCTATAAAATATTCATAATGTGACTTAAGGTGGTGCTGTTAACATCACAGTACTTAAATTTAATTAATTTTACCGTACATGCAAATTATTTTTGGTTTTGTAGGACTATATTTTTTTTAATTTTCTGGCCATATGTCATGCATAACAAGGCCGTTGCACTTTAAGGCAAAAAATGGGCACATAGTTTTTTAATAAATACATGTCAAAATCACAATTTTACTATTTTAGAGATGTACAAATAATTAAAACCAACTAACACACAAAAATGAGATAACACACAGAAAGAAGGTACCAAGAGCTACTTCAAAATATCTATAAAATTGTACAAGGAAATGTATTTGCAATTTTAAAAAAAAAATGCTGGAAATAAGGAAATTCTTGCAAATTTTTTATTTGTGTCTGCTCCTGAATTTTTGGAAAATAACTTTTGCTAAGCATACCTTAAAATGAATTAAGATAAGATCTTTCAGTTGCTCTTGTTAAATTTTCTGCAAATGGTGTGGTTTATTTTATTTGTACTTTACAAAAATTATGAAATTTTGACTTTGACAAGTTATTTTGCAAAAACCATCCAATGTAAAATAATTTATCCAAGGAAAAATTAGTCACATAATATTTACAGGTTGAATAGGTTCTTTAAAAAAAGATGATTATAACTGTTATTTCAAAAGTTTCCCTTGAAATTTAATGATGTGAAAAGATGTAAAACAAAACAGTAAAATTACTTACACCCATGTATTATAAACATTACGGCAATTCTCTCAAAGAAAATCCGGTAGCCTTTTCTTAGTAAATTTTGTGAAAATTTATATTTGTTACAGCTTTTTTAATATGGTGGCTAGATATGCTCTAGTTTTCCATGGATTTTTTCTTTATTAAATCATTTCACTATCCTTGCTAGATAGTTTGTATAATAAATCAGTAAATCAATGAAAATGTTGATGGAATACAGAGAATGAGGGGCAAGAAGACTAATTTTGCAAGCAAAATTAAATTAAACTGGCTATAACTATCCATTCTTCTTTGCTGGTAATTCACCTTAAGAAACAGTGGAGAAATTTCTTTATTTGTGCTTCCAAAACAGAATAGCACGCCAACACTCATTTCCATTTGCTGCGCTAACATACAAAATAAAATAATTCACTATAAAATAATTTTTTGTAAATTTGTAAAAAAGTAAAAATTGTAATTTTATTTATGTAGTTTTAATATATGATGGTATGTGCTGCTGATGTAGTGGGCACAATGCACAAAGAAGGGTCCGGCTATTAAATGGAACATCATTAAAGTAATTTTTTAGTTCTCACTTTTGTACTGTGTATGGTTGGAATGGTCATTGGAATATGGTTTTTGGATGGTCAGTATATGATCATTTGATGGTTAGTATGGTTTTTATATGATTATTATATTGTTGGTATGATTATTATTGTCGGCATGGTTGTTATAAACGGCATTGGCACCAACTTCAATTAGATATTAGAAGGGCAAGTGTTACAATTTATTTGTTGTAACGGAACAACAATCAATATGATTTTAATATCAGGAGAAAGCTTAATGTTAGATGCTATAATTTAAATTCTTATTTCCATGAATGACAATGGTTTAACTGAAATACCTTTATTTATCAAATTTAGTACTACATTTTATGATGGACCTGATGTAAAGGGAAAACAAACAAAGAAATTATTGTGTGAGCATTATTTTGCTTGTATTAAATAATACTTACATCTTAACAAGACAAAATTAGCGCAACAATAGAACTTGCTTAACAGATCACACAGATACTTTTTTTGAAGGAATATCTTTCTTCTTTGATCACTTCTTGATAATAATGTACTACCAAATGTAACACATTAACAGTCTCAATATGGAAAAGCAATTTGCTGAAGGAGTGTCTGCTTTCTTGTCTCATTTATTTATATGAAATAATCTGCCATCTTATCCAACTTTAATGGTGCAGCAGCCTCTTCGTTGGAATGTTAAAAGCTCACAGAATTTAATCTCAGCTGTCCCATCGCTGAATGCAAGTATGTCTTTTTAGTATTTTAAGATCAGAGAAAGACTCTCTCCGCTATTGCATTTGACATGGGAATTGTCATCACAATTTTCAAAAACTTGAAGAATTCTGAGAACAAAACCTTGCTTAGAATGATTGATACTGCCCTCTATGATCTCAACAACTTTCCCTTCATTCTGTAGAAAATCATAAAGCATTACTCTCTGAAGCATCAGACAATCAGGGCTGACATAAACTTTGTAGAAGTGCAAAATTTCTTTCTTTGCATAACTTTCAAGCAGAAACTACTCTATTTTCAGCAAGAATTTGATAGATACTGTTTCAAAACACGAATATTTACTGTGTATGTAATATAAGTATTTTGATTTTTTTTTAGTTTGTAAGTTTTATAATATTAATTCAGATTAGCATTTTTGTTTGTTTTGTATAGTTTCATTTAATATTTGTATTATTATTCTTTTCTGTGGTAAGGTGGAAGACAAAGCAATGTGGTGTTAACTTTGCCACATGTAAAAACAAGTTGTAAATTAAAACAAAATAAAATAAAATCTGTGAATTCAAAAAATATACATATATTCTTTGCTCCATTGAATCAAACTGCTCTGTTGAATTATCTTGAGAATCATCATATAGTTTGGGAATCTTTTTCCTGCAGAGTAAAGTAGGTGAATAAACTTCTGCAGGTTTCTTCCTTTTGTTTCACACAAGATTTCTTGGAAACTTTGTCTATAAAATTAAATGTTTGCTTTGAGGATCATATCAAACTGTAAGCCTCTTCTAGTCTGTTAGGGGAGTGTCGCACATAGTCAACTATGAGTTTCGCACACAGCCAACTATATCTTTGACCATACAAAGTGTATCCCTACTATTAGAATTCTCAATATTCTACCTTCTACCAACAATTTCAATGAATGTGCTCAGCAATGAACATATAAAGTTATTTTTTCCACGTTTAATAATATTTTTGCTTTATTGATATTACACACCCCAGACATAATGGCAGTGGCATAAAAGCATTGACCTCTGCAATAATTTGTGATGAACAAACCAAAGCGAGCAAGTATGTCATAAATAGTAGTAAATAAGGTGGAAGAAGAGTTATTTTTCATAAAAACCAAAAAACAGCTCCTCAGAATCTGTGACATATTTTAAGCAAAAAGAAAACTGTTCTTTCATACTGACATCAACTGTTTCATCACATATTATTAAAAAACATAAAGAGTTTGAATTTCTGCAATTAACTTTCGAAGAAATGTATGACTCATTGCATCAACAATTTTGTTTTGTATATCATGACTGCACCAAATGCAAGAGACTCTTTGAATCCACATCCTCACATCGTACTCTTAGGAAGTTAGAGTAGGTAGCTATTTTCATTGTCAGAATGGGCTCTGATAGCAAGGCCTCGAGTACATAAATATAGCAGCAATGAAAATAATTTTAGCAAAAAACTACCATTTACTACCATTTGTCTCTATTTCTTGTGAGACATCAGTGTACAAATATTGAATCCACCTTTCAAAGATTTATGTTTCATAACTGCTACCCTATGACAGGCTGAAAGTTCATGCACTTTCAGTTTTTCAGTACGAATCTTCCAATTAAAGAAGCCAATATTAATAAAGTTCATCCCTATTTTATTTGAATATATGAAGCATTTTTTTCTTAAATGCTTTCTACATACATAACAAAGGATAACGTCGTTTACTTGGTCACAAACAATCTATGGATAGGTTTTATTCCAATCTGGGTTAAAGTGCCTATTTTGTTTCTTTGCTGCAGCTGCTGATTTCACCTCCATGACAAAAACAGAAAAACATGCTTCCTTTAGGGTATACGAAGATGAAGAGTGAGTGAGTGAAGAGATTTAGGCAGCTCTTAACATTGAGGTCTAGAGAGCAGATGAGGGTGAAGCGAGGCGAGTATGGAGCAGTGCCGGAATGAAAGGGCGGGGGAAATGGGAGATCCCAGAGAAAACCCACCGACCAGCGGCATCGTCCGGCACTATTCCCACATGCAAAAATCCGGGAGCAACCCCACCGGAAATTGAACCTGGTTTGCCTAGGCAGGAGGCAAGTAGTCTAGCCACTACACCACCCCGGACAATGGTATGTTAAGAAAGTGATTGTCTCACTTCTGAGTCATAAAGCTACAATTTTATGCATAATCGTTCTGTATAACATGTACCATTTATGCTTTCATTGAAATTTTATAATAAATATTTATGCATTTAACTTGTTCCTATAATTATTGTGTAAGTTCTTGTTTGAATAATGCATAGTTTTTACAATGTAATTTCAGCATACAAGTTTTCATAATAAAACGGATAAAACAAAAATTTGTTATTTTAAAAAATGAAATTTGCATTATAATATCACCACAAAATCTTGTCCCTAATGATCAGTCCAGCAACAAATTATAAAAACAGCACTAGTAGTCCAGTCAACCGGTGCTCAAAAGAGGTGTTTTCAGGAAAAAATTCTGGAAGGTTTTTCTCACCGGTTCTATATGTTTTCTGGAGTGCTGAATCCAAATTTCATGTTTGTGCCCTCGAGGGTGGTGAACTTCACAAGAAAAACGCAAAAAAACTGTAAAAATTTTGTAATTTTTTTAGTTTTTGACTTATAGCTCCAAAATTATGCGTTTAATCGAAAAGATCATTCTATACAAAATTAAAGCAGACGAAACTTCCTACAAAATGCATTCATCAAGTTTAATTTTCTGACGAAGTATCCAGGCGCTAGAGCGCACTGAAAAGGGGCAATTTTTGGCCCTTTGGCAAAAACTAGAGAAACACTCTCTTTCACCTGCGATAACTCGAAAACTATGCGTTTAATCGAAAATGCCACTTCATTCAAAATTAAAGTAAACCAAATTTTGTATAAAATGCATTTTTGAAATTTAAATTCCTCATAACGGGGGTCACGCAGTAAAGCTCAATGTAGGTTGGCGTATTTTTGGCTGTCAGCAAAAACGAAAGGAATGTCCTCCTAAAACGCGACGGCGCGATGTTCCCTTCTTTTATGAATGCTTAGATAAAGAATGAATTAGATAAATAAAGAGTAAAATAATTCAGGAGAAGTTACTTTTTACGTGACTGAGTATGAATGTGTATGAACACTTTCAGGACAGCCGACACTAGTCAGTTACCTCTAATGGTGTGGCCATTACCCATTACGGGTAATCACGTTTCCGTTCGGTCCCGTTATGTGTTGTTAGTCACAAACCGTCCTTCAGAGCCCCTTCCCCCAACCTCTTTTTTGGGGAGGGGGGAGCCCCTCTTAGCCCACCTGCTCTTGTATTGCATTAGTTTGCTTAGAATCACCAACGCGTCGTGGTAAAATCTTATGTAGTCTTGTGTTTTCAGTGTTATGTGCGTTCATAATGTCTCGCCCGGAATGTGTCCTTTGTGATAAGCTGTTAGAAGACGGGGCACAGACGAGTGTTGTGAAAGAAAAGGGGTTGAAATCTTTCATTGAAGCCAGTAAGAAGATACAGGATGGTAAGATTGTTGTATTTAAGAGGATTACACAAATTTAAGTCCATGACAACTGTAGGAAGAGTTACGTGAAAGAAAATTTTATTGCTGCTTATTTGATTAGGAGGGCTCAAGAGAAACCTGCATCACAACAGCTGCGGTCATCTATTCCTGAGTTTGTTTTCAAAATGCATTGTTTTTTGTGCGGAGAGGAGGTGCCACCAGACTATGTGAAGAAACAAATAAGAAAGCCTCTCTCAAGACGCAATCTGGTGTACCCTGTGAAGAAATTATCTGTCAGAGAAAATGTTATTAGACTCGCGAAAAATCGTAATGATGACTTCGGACGTTTTATAGTACACCTTGTAGAGACAGTAAACGACTTGGTAGCAGCTGATGCACAGTATCATTTTCTATGCATGAAAACTCTGCACCAGTCCCCACAACAGACAAGGACACACACTGTAGGCAGACCCCTTACAGATGAGATGGATGCTGCTATGCAATCAATTTACTGTTTTCTAGAAAAAAAAAGTGATGAGGAATGTCAATTCACAATGGACGAATTTATGAATGAGATTGAAGGTGTTTTTCGTCCTCATCCAAAGACAGTTACAACACACCTCCTTGAAAAGTATGGCAACAATATATTGGTTACATCAAGTAAACCTTAGGTTGTGTGTTTCAAGGCCACTGGACACAAAATTATTAGTGATTCCTGGTTTCGAGAGGTTGAGAAACTGCCACAAAAAGAAGAAAGGCTTTGAATAGTTAAAACGGCCGCTGCCATTGTTGTTGAGGATGTAAGATCCCAAGTATATAATGTTACAGAATACCCCCCATCAGATAGGTTTCTAGAAGAAAAAGAGGATCTCATTTCTGAGACTGTTCGAGCTTTTACAGACACCGTGGTGGTGAGAAAGAAGCGAGCGAATCTTGAGAAACGGAGAAAATATCAGTAGCGATTGCACATAGCTTAATTTGCGCTGTGCGGCCTCTGTCATTCCTTTCTCCTCTTCAAATCGGCTTGGCAGCATTTTTATACAAGAAATATGGTTCTCGAAAATTGATTGATGTGCTGTCATCCCTGAGATTTTGTTCATCTTACAACGAAGTAACACGATTTGAAATATCGTCAATAGTGCGCCCTCCTCTGGCTGTTGACAAACAAGCACTTTCCCAAATGGTGTATGACAATGCCGACTTCAACATTCAAACTGTTGATGGACATAACACTTTTCACGCAATGGGGGGCATCCAATGTGTCACCCCAAAAAGTGCAATAGTCCCAGGTAAAAAAATTGCACAATTGAAGGGTATACCATCAGCACAAATGGTTGGAACCGTCGGAGCTGTTCAACTTAAACATTTTCAGAGGAAAAATGATGTTGGCTTATCCGCAATTCAGATCAACAACCTAAGTACATCGTTCCCTCACACTGACACAGTTGTTCCATCAGTGCTTCTCCTGCTGTGACTGTACAGCAAATATGAAGACCTTCCAGGCATTTGTGGGTGGAATGGGTTCATGGAAGAGGTGACAAGAGAAGTACCATACCAAACGACATTCATAGATTGCCAGCCGTTCATCAACGCTCCTCCGAGTAATTATGATACAATCTACACAGCATTGTTGAGTGCTGTAGAAAAACACAATCATTGGGGCAGAAAACCACTTTTGTCACATTTGATCAACCTCTTTACCTCATGGCACGAGATGTTATTGGGAGTCGTGTGGGAGACCCTGAACTGCCTAATGTGGTCATAAGACTAGGAGGGTTTCATTTGTTAATGTCATTCATGGGGGCGGTGGGTTTCATCATGGAAGGGAGTGGCCTGACCGAACTTTTCAATACAGTGTACGCAGTCAACAGTACTGAGAAGATTATGACTGGACATGCTTACGCTAGGGCTGTCGGAGCACACATGTTGGCTCTTACAGCTCTAGGTAAGGTGATAATGGAGTCCCTCAACTTCTCCCCCACATTCCACTCCGAAGTTGAGCAACTTTTGTATAGTATGGATCGATCTGAGCTACTGGACGCACATGAAAGGGATTGTGGGAAGGAAATCGAACAAAAAATGAAAGCCCAGCTTCAACATTTTGCTAATTTGCAAAGTTGCAAAGTTATGGGTTCAGTATTTCAAAATGATAACTTTAGTGGTGAGGTTTGTTGAATCTGAGCGAATGGGCAACTGGAACTGCAACTTGAAGTCATACACAAGATGCTACCATACTTCCACGCCAGCGGCCACTATTTGTATGGCAAGTGCGCCCATATGTATTTGCAAGATATGCTTACATTGCCACCAGATGAATTCAGGGCATTTACTTCAAAAGGGGGTTTCACTATTCGACGTAGTGAAAAATACTGGTGCGGGACATGGAGTGATATGTGTATTGAGCAGGAGCTAATGAAGAATATGAAGGTTCAAGGTGGACTGAGTAGAGGTCGTGGATTCAGCGAGGGCATTTTGGCGAGGTGGTCACTGGGCATGGCCTCACTGCTGCATGTTGCTAACACAATCAAGGAATTCTGCGGCGTGAATTTTGCGACATCCGAACAGCATGTGGATAGTCATGATGCAAGGGTACATCGGGACAACAATGATACTAAAAAAATGTTGGAGTAGTTTCATCAACACCCGCCTTTCTCCGATACCCCAGAACTCATTTCAATTAGCAGTGGGATAGTGGGGGGTGTTAAAATCAATTGTCATTTGTCCATGGAGGTGGGGACCAAATGTATCAATGGAATTATTGGCAGTGATTTTAAATCGGTCAAGTTCAAGCGGAGTGACCGGGTGGTGCCCCTTGCAACCATGAACTCAGCCGTCCTGATTAATGATGAACTTGTGATCATTAAGCCAACCACTCTGTTTCAAAGGATGGTTGTTGCCAAACTATCAGAAGAAGAACTAGAGAATTTCTTAACCTATGAACTGTCTGCATATCCCCTAGCTTTGTTTGATGGGGGTGGCATGCAAAAAGGAACGAAATCGACTTTGTACAAAGCTTTTCAACCACTTCCAGACACCTCACTGTTGGACAGCAATACAGTATACGTGATTGATGGAGGTTTTTTGTTGCACAGAGTTGTATGGTCGAGTGGGCATACATTCAAACATATTTGCGACACTTACATTAATTACATTCAAAATAACTACAAGTCAAGTGCAGTGATTGTTTTTGATGGATACCCTGATAGGCACAAAGGCACTAAATCCATGGAGTGCTTGAGAAGATCAAGCAAGAAGCACTCAGTGGAAATACAGTTCACCCACACAATGATACCGATGATTTCTCAAGAAAACTTTCTGTCAAATGCAAAAAACAAAAGTCGAATAATCACCATGCTGATGGCAAAGTGTAATGAGGCTGGAATTGCCTGCGAGCAAGCAACTGATGATGCAGATACACTCATAGTGCGAACGGCTGAATCCCTGGCTTCAGCTCATGAAAGTATTGCAGTTGTGGGGGGAGATATAGACCTTCTGGTCATAATGATGGGTCTCCAAATTTCTCCTAATGTATTTGTCCTCAAACTAGGCAAAGGGAGAGCACCTCAATTCCTGTACCAACCTGGAAGTGCAGTGGAGAAGAGTCTCGCCAACCATATGCTGTTCCTCCATGCGATCAGTGGTTGTGACTTCACATCCTCTTTGTTTAACCAAGACAAGGCTAAATTCCTGAAGACTCTGACTAAAAATCCAGATCTTAAAGCCTACATTAATAAATTTACTGATCCTTCAGCCCATCCGAAGGAAATTGCTGCTGCTGGGGAAAAATTTCTTGTTTCCCTGTATGGCGGTAACCACCAATCAAGTAATCTCAACAAGCTGAGATACAAGCACTATGTGACATCAGCATACAGGATCACAGGAAATATTGCTTCGATCCCTCCCACTGAAGGTGCAGCCCGTCAACACAGCCTCAGAGTTTTCCACCAAGTGCAGCAGTGGATCGGCAATGATTTAGAACCTGAGAAGTGGGGGTGGAAGTCGACCAAAAACGGCTTGGTCCCAGTTACCACCCTGAGGTCCCCAGCTCCGGAGAGACTTCTTCAACTTATTTCCTGCAAATGCAAGAAGGACTGCAGAGGAAGTTGTGGATGTAGACGTGCAGGTCTCTTCTGCACAAGGCTTTGTCTACATTGTGAAGGGGCATGCTCCAGCATTGGCAGCAGTTTCGATGAGGAAGATGAAGACAACCGGGACGACCCCACTGTTGCAATACCACTGTCTGAAGCAGCTGGAGTGACAGAAGGTAGTAATTCTTACAATTTTTTACAGCATTTCTACAGAATTATACCTTTACTATTCACGTTTTCTTTATTATATAAATTATCCAAATCTATTATAATTTTTCCTCTTGCAGAACCGCCATTCATCCCCCTCCAACTTGACCAGCCCGGACCTTCTACTGCCCGAGACGACATCCCCCTGCCTGGACCATCTCTGTACGCAAATGAATAAAACTTCAATAACCACATCCTCTTGTAAAATAAAATAAAAGTATGTTCCAAACTTATTTTACTTCGCCACTACTCCTCTACGAAGCCCGGGGTTATTTCTAAGTAAAATAACTAACTTCAAGAAATCTCATGTAATACACGATATAGTGAAAGTAGAGTGCCGATGAGAGATAGAAAGGTGGGCGAGGGCGCTTCTCAGCTTTGGTCAGGGGGACCAAAAACTCGCCACTTTTCATCACGCAACCCCTATTATGAGAAATTAAAATTCCTTAAATGCATTTTATAGGAAATTTGGTAAACTTTTATTTTGAATGAAGTGGCATTTTCGATTAAACTCATAGTTTTCGAGTTATTGCGGGTGAAAGAGAGCATTTCTCTAGTTTTTGCCAAAGGGCCAAAATATCACCCTTTTTCAGCGCGCTCTAGCGCCTGGATACTTCGTCAGAAATTTAAACTTGATAAATGCATTTTGTAGGAAGTTTTGTCTACTTTAATTTTGTATAGAATGGTCTTTTTGATTAAACGCATAATTTTGGAGCTATAAGTCAAAAACTAAAAAAATTACGAAATTTTTACGGTTTTTTGCATTTTTCTTGTGAAGCTCACCACCCTCGAGGGCGCAAACTCAGCACCCCAGAAAACATATAGAACCGGTGAGAAAAAAACTTCCGGAGTTTTTCTTGGTAAAACCACTGGTTGACTGGACTATAAATGAATTCTACTACACCTACTACACCAACATAAGGCTACCAACAAGACTGAAAGAAAATTTCAGAATGATGTACTAAACTGGAAATGAGAGTAAAAGTCAAACACAAAAACAAAATGTCCAAAAAAGTATTTTAGTTGCTTAAAACTTGAGGTTAGGTTGTCACAAAGGATTTGAGAACACAAAATGATGTGACTAAGTCCCATACCCAAGCCACTCCGAAACATGTACCGAAAAACAGAAATATAAAATCAGAATATAGCGAAAAATAAATGGAGAGGGAATATAGATCAATTTTTATCCGACTGACATTTACCAAACAAAGTGACTCTTAGGCTCCACAGAATGAGACTGCATCCCATACCACAACCCTCAAGGAAACGTGTTTGCCACATCTGCCAAGACACGAGTACCGAAGTACTAAAACGTGAGAACTTAATCCTGAAAACCAGGAGGCACAAGTGTAACTGCAAAAATAAACCATCTCAATTTAATTACGGCATTAAAGCAGAAGTTATATGACAAATGTAACAATGAACTTAGGTCATAGACAAAATTTGAAATCACAGAAAAGGTAATCGGTATTCAAATTTGGAAGAAATCTGAAAAGTTACAATTTAAGAAATCAATCAAAATCACAGAAAAGGGAATCAGTATTTAAATTAGGAAGAAATCTGAAAAGTTACAATTTTAGAAATCACCCTGCAATGTGACCTGTCACAACATGGGGTGTATGGTCATAAAAATTTTACTGATTTTTTTTTTTTTCAGGTTTGTTTTGTTGTACCTCCGATACTTGTTTTGGTGTTTGAATTTTTGACAGCATGATGTAAAATGTACATACATGACTATGTTTTTGGGACATGAAGTACACATCCTAATTGTAAAATAAAATAACTTTACACATAAGAAATGTACAAAAACACATCAAATATTAATAATGCCAAGAAAAAATTAATATTTTAACCAAAGAATAAGCACACAATGTCACAATTCAAGAAATAATTAAAAATTAAACATTACTCCCAGGAAGAAAACAATAACTTATTGTTAGACAACTACACAACTTAAAATCATGAAAGGATACATTTCATCAAGTGGAAAAACAACTATTAAAATTAATAACTTTTAGAAGTAGAATTTCAAATGACGTTACAAGGAACCCCAAACAGCAACACAGAATTCACTTCCAAACCATCCAGAATAAACTGGGATTAACAAATATAGGAAAAAGTTTTAAACACAAAATATTATTGTCAGTCATACTTTGAAACAGGAGAAATAACTACATGTGAAATGCACATAAAATAAATACTGCCAAGAAGCAACATCTGACTTCAAGGTCAAAACATCAGTAAAACTGGCACACAAAAATTTACTGCTGTAGTAAACACAACAATCAGACCCAAATAATCACTGTACCACACAAACTTATATCATTCATTAAAATATAAATTAAGTTCTTCACATCATGAATAAAATTATGGTCATAAAAACTTGAAACAGAAATAACATTCTTTAATGAATTGCATTAACAAATATTTTCTCAAAAAAATGTTGTAATATAATAAATAATAACACAATCACAAGTAATAAATGCAGTGAGTCCTTCACACAAGTAACTTATAATATATAGCCATGAAATAATAACAAAGTGGTACAAAAAATTAAGCAACTTGAAAGCCATAAGGACCCTGCAGATGTAATGTCCAGAAGGGACATTAGGTAAAACATTAATGAAAAAAAGGGGGGGGGGGGAAATAATAAAATAAAGAAAATAATTTCAAATCTCCTGTAGTATTTACTGCTGCAAAGAATCCAAAGCAAAGTCATTATAAATAAATGAGTTTTACTCAATTGTAACTGCAAATGTTTGGAGACCGAGCAAAGCTAAAAGCAATGCGATAAACTATAAAGAGTCTAGGCTGTCTTATTCCTATGAAACCGCTCCAGCACGAGGTATCTTCTATGCTAGCCTGTTGTCACTGTCTTGGAGGCCTCTGGTGAGGGGTATTTATACCAGACAACTGGCATGGTGGTTTCAGGGTGTTTCTGAAGACAAATGGTCACAAGGTCATGAAGCAGTTGAGACCGGACCCCACGTGCGTCCATTTCTGGAAAGTTTACTGTCAAAATCCTTAGGGGAAATGCATCAACTTGAGAGAAAAATAGGATACAGGGTTGGGCCATGCCTCAAGTAAATTTAGCAAGAACATGGGTGTGGACAGTGAGGTCAACTGCCATATACACAACAGAAAGTTTCTACCGGACATGTGTGTCGGTAAGAAGGCCAAGCTCATGAGCATAAGTAAGAATGTGCATCCTGAAATACTCGTGAGGCATTACACAGGCCAACAACAAATATGTATAGGAAGCAATACTTATTTAACTAACATGCTTAGCTGTTATAAATGTGCACAAAAGGAAATATTATACAAGTTATTCTTGCCTCATTATTAAAGTATAAAACCAGAGGGAAAATATTTAAAAATAATAAGATCAGAACTTGTGGTTGCACATTACTAACTCTTTTTCTCATTTTATTTATTAAATCAAAAGTGACCAAAATGATCAATATTAGTGATGCAAATGAATATTACATTACAAGGAAAACAGCACAAAATAACCTCTTGAATTACTTCTGAGTTTTCTTGTGATAACTAAAAAAATTAAAAAACCATTTAAATTTTTTTCTTTTACTTCTGAGATTTAAAATTAATTTAGAAATGGTTTTATGTCATTACAGCATGATTACTCATAGGTTAAACTATAAAAGGTGTAGACACTCCAGACAGTATTTATTTATATAATTAATTTTAACAACAAAATCATTAAAACATATGCTTTGAAGATAAAATAGACAAAATAATATTATAACTGTCCATAATCTTCCTTTGTTTAACATCACATGTGTGTGATTTCCTTTAAAAATTACATTATTTTATCTACTTAGCTGAAGTCCAGCAAATACTTGCATGTAAAATAGAACTGCCACTCCAGGTAAAAACTAGTGCCAGGGGCAGACAAACAGCTAGGTCATTCAGTAGGAAATGTGTAAGGCTGAACTTTGCTTTAAACACAAAAACATGAAATTTTCCAATTACTTCTGCCAATTACATGGATCCTCTACAGCAGAGAGTAAAATAATTAAAATCAAGCAGTTAAACAATTTCCAAAATAAAAAGGGGGGAAGGTTAAATAAAAGATGGCACTCACCATGAAGGAAACATGTAGTGCACCACCAGAAGAATCCAATCAATAATCAAAATGCACAATCAAATTTCTATTCACTATAGCATTTCACACTAAACTATTACATTGTGAGACAACAAACTGAAGTTTCTCAAGGAACTAAGTCCCAAAGAAAAAACACACAAGACTACAGTGGCCACATGCCATCTTGTTGCCCAGCCAAACCAGAAGTGCTTGAACAAAGGAATGTGAAGCGCACAGAAAAGCCATACAAAAGAGGAACAAAATTACAAAAAATCTGCCAGTACATAGCGTGGGCTGTCTGCTACAGACGCAGTGGCAGTGTGTGAGGCCGTGCTCTAGAACTAACCAAATTTTCATTCATTTTGACAAATATTTTATTCAATCAAAGTTTTAAATATGAAGCTTACTCAAAAGTGATGCTTTTTTTCTTTAACAATGCAATATTAATTGGTTAGAGCTAAATTTTTTTGCCAGAGATAATAATTTGCAGGTTTTTAGTGTTGCGCACACCGCCTCAGTGCCCTACTGTGGCTGAGCATGGCTGCCATTCCTCCAGCCAGTCCCTCACTCTGGCCGGAGCAGCAAAGTAACATGGGAATCTCACCCTTATCTGCGCCGCCTCTGTGCTCCCTCATCTACATGTAAGCAGGAAACTCAACAGCACTGCATGCTTACTTCGTGCTGCCGAAAAAGGTTCAAACTAAACTCTTCACTCAAAAACTATCTGATCAAGTATTTTCAAAATTTTACTGGGAAATCTCTAATATGTTATAAGCATGATGCAATCATAATATTTTCTTTACTAAAAATATTGTTAACGTAAAAAATTGTCTTTTGATTATTTTTTTACAGGAAAAAAAGTAGCACGTGAGAAACTATTTTGTTTTTAGATATAGATGGATGGTATGCATGTGAAATGAAGAGGAAACACTAAAGTTTATACCCCTCTTAAAGCATTACCACTCATGATTCATTGTTGTAGTGTATATAACTTCAAAAATATTTCAGCCATATAGGAGAGTGGCAGCTACAAACTTTCTGCTTTCTGTTATCTTCCATTACTCTTCTCTAATCTTGTATCTGCATACAGTTAAAATAATGTCGCCCAAGTATTAGTTAAATGTTTACACTGTAGCATACATTAATATTAAACCCAAGAATCACAAGACAGAGTAAGCATATTTCGCTATGACAATTTACAAGTTACTATCAATTTTAAATCACACTTGCCTCACCCAATAAAAATCACAATTCACTCTGCATAAAATTAGGGTGAGTAATAGTTTCCCATAATTGTGGTCATTTTACAAACATTCATACTCTACATGCATTTATTCCCAATTAATTCATGCTTATATATAATATAGTTGACAGAGATGTTTTCTAGATTTTAAACATTTTATTCCTTCGCAACTCTCCATATTGCTACAGCCGAACATGAAGCTTACAGTTCATTAGTTGTGACAAGTAAACGTGTGTTAGAAATTTCAAACCCGAACTGTAATTTATGTTCTGGAATTAAATGTATTTAAATAATTAGTTGAGCTCATTTTCAGTGGGCTATTTATAGTTTTATATTTATTTTTAAAATTCACGTTACTACACTATGAAAAAAACATTGAGTGAAAAGTAGATAATTTAAAATGTTAAACCATTAGGTTTACTTGTAGTGCAATAGTGTAGAGTTAATAATCATAAAATCTGTTTGTTTAATTCAAATAAAATACAGTATACAAATCCATAGTATTGCATAACTGCCAGAAAATTAATTAGCTACCGCTCGCTGTTGCTATTGAGAAAAGACCAAAAAGCAATTGCCAAGGTTACAAAAAAAATTTTTCCTATAGCTTGTAGTACCAGTAATGCTCTAATTCAGATTTGCATTTAAAATTCACCTATTTCCACTGAATATCAAATATTGAACCTCGATTATCCTGCATATTGTTATGTATTTGGAAGAAAATAGTGTAAATGTATTTGTTTTATTTATAATAATTTAATAGAGCCAGTAGTTTGCAAACAGAACATTACGCAGCAGTTTATTTTTAAATAGATTACACACAAAAATCTAGCTTTGTATGAGATAATTATTAGCACATATTAACTTAGACTCGAGAAACATCTGAACATCATAACCACAGGTAAAAAAATTGCAAATGAATTTTGTGTAGTGACGTGGTCAAGATTGGCTACGGTGAATTTCCCGTCCCGAATAAGGAAAGCCAACTTGACCGGCGGTGTTACCAGAGTTGAGGATGTAATAATTATGTGCCCGGCACCACAGCTCTGCGGTGAACTGATGAGATGAGGGTCGTTTCGGTTGACGGCCTAGGGGGACTCTGGTCAACACTCCGTCACACACGATGGCGAGGCTGTAGGCCGCCTTGCACACCTTAATTAATTACAAATAAAACACTTACGAACGATGCTTGTGGAGGTATTAATTACCTTAGACTCCTTACTGCACACACAACTATAATACAAAACACGTGGCCTTAATGGCCCGTAAACTACGCGTGACCACGTGGTCTTTACAATGTGAAACACGAATGCACTTAACAATTCTCCGATAAGAATAACGTCGCTCTCCCCTCGGCGCTATAACAAATAAAACAATGATTCGGTTTGTGACGTCGATGCCAATGGATATGAATTCAACTGATGATGTCCGCACCGAGGGCCTCTGCAGAGCGAGAGACTTATACGTCTGGATGCGTTGAAGTGCTGACGAGAACTGGGGGGAAGCATGGGCTTGGCTTCTGCTACATGAGCGCAGCCGACGCCACGCGGTGAAACGATGAAACACAATAAACACTAAAAAATGATAATGATATGAAAGTGACATGAATTAAATTAATCTAAGATGACATAATTTTCCCTTAAACAAATACACAATAAAAATTATTATATTAATTCTAAATGTCTCCATTGTACCAGTCACAGTATTACCAAATGTACAATGTCTCTGGCTGTGGCTGTGGCTGTGTAGACTGCCTTCCAAGATGACAAAAAATTATATTAATTATATAGACTGAATAATTACACTGACGCTATTAATAAATACCCTGATGAAATACACTGATGCTATTAATACATACCCTGATGAAATACACTAATGAAATAATAACACAGAATAAATTAGAAACACTAATGCAATTGCACTGATACTATTATGTACACCCTCACTCGTGCCCACATGCTTGTCGGTCTGGTGTGTGGACACGACTGCGGCAGTCATAGTGGGCATAAAGGGCTCATGAAAGCGTGCGGTTCACGTCAACAGTATAGAGACTATAACTACATACGTTTTTAATTGTTAGCTAAAAATACTTTTGTCCTGAATTCGAGTTGAAACAAAACATAAACTTTCATCGCCTACCTGACAGTGAGGCCATTTTCTTGGGAACAGGATATATAGCAAAATTAACGGACCATTTTTTGAAAAAATGAGAAGTTGTAAAGTGCAGGTAATCAAAATTTTAAAACTGCTGTTATTAATATCAGGGTGTGTGTGCTGCCATTAGATGATTTCAAATGTGTGGTGCGAGTTCTGATAATTTTCAATTCCACTTTATCTTCCATGTGTAAACGAGTTTTGAATTTGGTGGCAGAGTATAAAAATTGCTCTTAAAAGTGCTGGCACATATGTAATGTCCCAAACACGTTTTCCAGCTTCTCATGAACCAAGTCAGATTTTAAAATGACACTGGGCCTTATCTTTTTTACTATCTTGCAAGTTTTTTTTGTCTTTTCTCAATAAAATAAAAGGCAAAGTGTAACTTGGTATGGGCAAAAATGTGTCGCATGATACTATTTTTTTTCAGAGGAGAATAACTTGGAATAGTGGTAAAATCACAGAATGAAACCAGTCATGAAATTGGATAGTTAATAAAAAAATTTTAAAGTTAATTTATTCGACATACCGTTAAGTTTACGAGTTAAATTTAAAACTGATAAGTGTAGTTTTACTAAGATGGCAAACATTTTTTACAAAATAGCTTATACGTTGATGGCCACAATGTGGTCCATTAAATCTCAAATTTTCGCTATGGGCAAGGGGTGGAATGAGATCTCTATTTACCCACACCCTGGAAAAGTATCGAGGTTTGGGGAAAGGGGGAGAGGTTGAAGCTAACTGTTTTCATTTCAGGGTGTTCGTTTCAACTACCAGCCGCCACTGTACAGATGACTCACATTCAGATACACAGAAAAAATACTTTTTTTTTGCTAAAATCACACAGTTTATTTAGGATTAAACTTGAAAAACGTGCAGGCAAGCATGTCTTCAGGAATACAGCCATGAAACGAGATACAGGAGGTAACGATAGAAGGAATTTGCTATGCTGCAGCTAACATCTAGAGTAAAGACAAACAAACTGCACGAAGTGCAGCCCAGCTGGCGACTAAAGTGCGAACTGCAGAAGGAAATTAATTTGAACCAAATGAATACACCAATTATTTAAAACAGTAAAAATTTTACAATTATAAGTTGAACGAAATGATAATTTATAAATAACTTGCCATACAAGCTGTAACAAACAAAATAAAAATATAAAAAATTTATAATTTAATAAAATTTAAATTGCTCAAATAGAGATTTAAGGTGTTATTTATCTACATTATTTAAATACGAGAAGGTAACAAGACACTTAAATCATATTTAAATAAATTTCACATACTGAAATTGGCAAAACTTATGTTTAAATGCTGTTTGAATACAGTTCCTATTTAATGCAGCATAGCAGTATCTTCACAGATACAACTAGATATTTCTGACCAATCCAGTTTGAGTTTTCCTAACTGACACCATCCGCATTGAAGGTAATTTGAGGGAAAATTTGATTGTGCGAAAGAGTCTTTAGTCAATGTCAGATACAGGTCTGTATCTGTATCAGTTTGGAACAGGTACAGAAAATAGCTGGACAACCAATCTCTTATCCTAATTGCTACATAAAAAGGCATAGTGTGGTACAAAAAACCCCATAGCCACTACTTCCCTACACGAGCCAAACTACACAGACAAAATAAACAATTGTTTTTTTAAGAATGTACCAAAAAAGAAAGAACACCAACCAAAAACATAATAGCTTTAATATCTAATCTCCGATGCAACATAATTTATGACTTTAGATCCTAACAGCCCATGGATGGCCATGGGATAACCTTTAACGGAAATGCATGATATTTGTAGGATAACCCCGAGTCGTCCCAATGATCATGTTGTGGATAGCTGTAGGACATCCATGGGATATCCTCAATATCCCACACTAAAAATCAAATAGATATTTTAGTAAAAAAATCAATAAAGTTAAAGATACCACTAAATAAATAAAAACTTGTTTCTAGTAAGAAAATTTTATTATTCATTATAAATTGAAGGAGAAGGTGAAAGTACTTTTGGAATATCCATATCATGGCCAGGATATATTTAAGTTATACGGGAAGTATATGGAATATCCCAGGGACATTCTGTGCTGTTAAGGGAAAAAAACACACACACACAAACACTGCAAAAACATCTGAAATACAAAAAATTACATTTCCTTGCAAAAAATATTAAATGCTCCCTTAAAATCAATATTAAGTGCATAATTATATCACCCCCCTTGGTTTGGGGAGATTTTGAAGAAACCTATCCCAAATTGAAACTTACCTTAGATGCAGCTACACTGTAGATTACAGCGACTCTGTTTTTTTTTTTACAAAAAAAAATTAGGTTTAAAAGTTAATAAATACAGACTGTCACATTTTATGAGTGATTCTTCAGATATCTGCTAGGATGATACATACCATATATTAATCTTGTTAAAAGCCATTGTAATTAAGTACAATGTCAATTCTGTATTCAGTGCAAGCTGTGGTTGAACATTTACACTAATGCCTTAAAAGGATAGTTCTTTAACATAGGTAGTCTGCTCATTCTGTTTCCTCACTGGGTTCAGCAAACAACTGCAAAGGGGATCCCGGTGTGCCCAAAACTACAAAAAGGCACTACCTTAATCATCAGGCCAGTGCTGACTAAATGAGCCTCAGACCTGTCCCAATCAAAACTAGATGCATCCCTCCTCCCTTAATCTAGTTATCTCGCAACCACAACATGCCCTCTACTGGGCACTCGCTGCACCCCAAAAAAGTGGGCGGAGGGCGTGGCGTGTTGGGAGTACACCCCGCTGGCCTACTCATATAACACCAACAGAGTCAAGTGGCTGCTGCACCCCAAACAAGTGGGCGGACGCCTTCCGACTCCGCAGCCGGCGTGGCGTGTTGGGAGTACAACTCGCTGAACTACTCATATGACACCAACAGTCAAGTGGCCGCCCTGCCTTAATGCCAACTTTTGAGGGCATGATAGTTCGGGCCAGCTGATTACATTAACTGGAAAAATGAACGCAATGAGGGGGAGTCAACAATCCCTGAAAACCAGCAAATCCCCCTGTGCCCACTTAATTTAGAGTTACCATCCCAGTGTGTGTTAAGTGTGAAATGCGAGTTATTAAAAATCCAGTATATTGTACAGCCACATAATAAGGTCAAATAAAAGCGTAAGTAAATATATCTTTATTTTCCCAGCCTTAGAGCATGGCAACTCTACACCTCTATTTGGGATAATGATTTCGCCCATGACAGGCTGCTCATATACCATCCATAGAATGCTGAAACTCGGGGTGTTTAAATTTTTGGTAACTCTACCTAAACATAAAAGTGCAAGTGTGCCCCTAAGCTAAATCAGCAATGGACTTGGAGAGAGAACTCACATTCCCATAAATAGTACTTTGTTGCAAAAGTGGTTTATGTGTCTTAATAAGCAATCAAATGTGTGTGTATTTTCATTTATCAAAATCATGGTGCAAACTCCCTTGTGGTTCGAGCGGGCTCGTGCCATGATGATCAGTCTAGATACCACATGCATAGGGGGTGGGCATGCTTGTCAGCTATCCCCAAACTTTCAACTTTTGCACCTAACCATGTTATGTACATAGTTTTCTTTCGTTTGTATCGGAACTTAACATAATCTTAATTTTCATTCGGGAACAGTGCCACCCCAAACCTTGCCTATTCTTGCACTGGAGACTTGACTTTCCAACACAATTTGTGATGAGGGCTACATGCCTATTTTTGTGCAGTGTAGGCTGGTGAGATGCCATTTTCACAACAGTGTAAATGCCTCAATCGAGGGAATATTACACAAGTAAATCCACTAGAGAGTATCTGATGTATTTTTATGTCACGTCCAGTCGCTTCAAAACTGCATAATTAACTGTGTTCTGAAATCTCACTAAAATTACTTTTTTTTCATAATGCAAACGTGACACAATCAATGGATTTCAGTGGAATTAAGCATATGAGATGGCCCGTCGAAAAATTTCACCCTGCTTTACTGGCATTCAGAGAGGGCCAACACTCTTAGTAGGTAGGTATAAAGATGAATTACTCAAGAACCTGCATCAGCAGAACAACTGGGTCTTAATGAGTAGCCACTTGGGTAAAGGCCCACTCCATGACTCATCTCATGCTCAACAGTAGCTGGTGCCCATTAAAAAATCTTGACAGTATCTGAAAACCCTTAGTACTTATATCCAACCTGCCTTATACCCTGCTCCTGAGGCCATAACATCCATTTAAGTGTGACGTGGTCGCGAGGTTACCCAGGGCTGGTTTAATGTTATATTGCCCGGCGTCATAACTCAGTATAGGCAAAATAAGAAGGGAGATGGAAGAACATGTTAGAAAGCCAATTCCTTCCGAAATATGTTCAGAAGGTCCCCCCCCCCCC